>JBBJLS010115790.1:2500-18275 GCA_037577275.1 Bryconaethiops microstoma
ACAAGGTGAGAGACACTTGACTGCAGCAGCGTGTTTGTGTTCTTGCAACAGAAGCAGCCACAATAGCACCTCAGTGTGTGCATGTCTGCTTTGTGCATGAGCTCTGTTCATACCCAGAGGATGTGATTCACTGAGCATGTGTGAAACCAGCAAGCTGGTCTTCAGACACCCTGTTCTCTCTGACCCGGTCATACGTCACCCACACCCACACACATACACACACAAACATACCCCATCTAATACTTTGACCAAAATTGAAATAAACAATTTGTCTAAAGCTCTTTAGTTTAGCACTGGATGTACGAGGCTAACAAATAATGAAAACTGCATCACATACAGACAGTAATCCCAAATCAAGTCTTGTCTCTCGTGGTTTCTGTTGTTATAAATATTATTTATGAAGATAGATAGATGGATGGATGGATGGATGGATGAATGGATGGATGGATGGATAGATAGACAGACAGACAGACAGACAGACAGATAGATAGATGCTACACACCATTAAAATTGACAGTGTTATGTGATGTTATGTTACAAATGAGGAATTTTATCATTTTTGTATAAATTTTGTGCTGTCCTGTTGCCTTTCTAACACGCATGCAGGATACTAATGGCGCTTCTTTTCTGTATGTTGTTCAGATATTCAGTCAGGCCAACAATCCGGTGAAGCGCTGGCTCCTCAACTTTGCCGCAAAGAGAAAAGCGTCTGAGGTGAGCTGCGGCATCATCCGAAGCGACAGCTTTTGGGATAAGATCTTCTTCAGCAAGATTCAGGTCTGTATGTGTGTGTATGCTTGTGCTTGTATCTCTAAATGTGTTTGCAATGAGGTTGTGCTTGCAATTGATTGGTCAGGATGCTCCCAATGCACCCTGAGGGCTCTTTTGCTTACTGCAACTTTTGGCAGTATCAGAAATTGAGGGCTAAATTGTGAAGCATAAAAAATTTGATGGTTTGTAGACCTGAACAGGAAAACATAAGTGTGTTGCGTTGAACTGAACAGAACAGAAGAGACTGTAATACAAAATAATTTATTTAAATTTATTGAACTGAATTGTATTCAATTAAAATGAACTGAACTGAACTGAATAAATCAATTGTACTGAACTGAATTGAACTGAACAAAATAATGGGGTGCATTTGCTTGGCAGGCAAGTTTAGGCGGGAGGCTTCGCATGATTATCACAGGGGCCGCCCCCACTTCCCCGACTGTTCTTGGCTTCCTGAGAGCAGCGCTGGGCTGTCAGGTGTGAACCACATACACAAACACAAACACACACACATACACACACACACACACACACACACACACACACACACACACACACACACACATACATACACATATTAGAAAGACTAGTTCAAATTTGAAATCTCCCACATCCTCTGGGCTCCTCTCATTTTTTATTTGTCTGCATGATGTCTTGTGCTGGTGTGTGGGTCCACACACACGTGTGCTCTCATTGTGTGTGTGGGTAGGTGTATGAGGCCTATGGGCAGACAGAGTGCACGGCTGGCTGCACCTACACAACCCCTGGAGACTGGACCTCAGGTAAACCTAGAAGCATTAATAGACTTAGTTACATATTAAGCCAGACATGCAGTGTAGCACGCGTCACTTTTTTCTCACAAGAGGCACCTGCAAAACTGCTCAGCTTGGACATTGCTTCTACATGTCCACTAAAAGTGATACTGTGGCCAAAGAAACATTCCCTTTACCTGAAAGGCAATTGATAAGCCTTGACTTGTTTTGTGATAGACCAGTTAGAATAATCACTTTGATCTATCTGTTTGGGTTAAGAATTTGAGATGAGTTAAGGACAGAATGAGAATAGCCATGTGATTACTTTTTTCTACAAAAGACACTGCAGTGTCTTGGCTGGTTGGGTACTTTTAGGGTGAGAGTAGAAATTGCACAAATTTGAATTTTGGCTGATGTAAAACTGTAGAAGTGTAGAAGTGGCATCCTAGGCATGCCTAGGCATGCCTAGGAGTAGTCTACGAATTCAGTTCCTCATTTCAGTATGAGAACCAACAAAATATTAAAATAGGACATTCAACAGGCTTATTGGTGCCAATGCTGCTGGGGTATTAGAAAGATGTGTTGAATCATTCTGGCTGAGCCGATAGTCAAATAAGGGCAATGTTTTTATTTCCCTGGACCAGGTGACAAAAGTTCCAGGTCAAAGAACTTCTCCAATCTCTCTTCAATGTCTGGGTGGTAAAGCCAGAAATTGCGGTCAAGACTTGTATAATGCATTCCTTTGGTCAATAATTACACACCACACTTGTTTGATATAGGCCTACTGAAAGATTTAAAAGTAGAGCTCATTTAGACCTCAGTTGGGTTTTTCCTCAGAATCAGACTCATATTTATCTAACTGTCCTTTGTTTAGTAATGTCTGATCTAAAATTAACAACAGCTGACAATAGTGATAATATTTTTGGCATATAAAGGATATGCCAATCTGATGCATTATTTTCACTGTGCTTACTGGACTGGAAATAAAGGAGATGCTCTTTGCCATGTTTTGTTTTCTTTAGTTTAAGCCTTAAGGTTCTAGATAAGCATCTTTTATACACCCTCATGACTTTTGCTTATAGTTATGACTGTTTGTTTTAAACATTAAACTTCCTTGTCTTTCAAGCTGAGAAAAATAATTCAACAGCACCTCCTTGTGGCAGGGATGCCATCACATTCAATTCGACAGCTTTGTCTTCAAGTAACTTATGCAGCACTAGCCTTTTAGTGATGGGTGCTTTTTTGCTGGACAGTACTGTTTTGCTGTTTACTGTTTACTCTGACTACATCCTCTGCTTATAAATAGGAGGCTGCAAAACTGTGCAATGTGTTTTGATTATGTGCTCAGTTTAGTATCGTGGGTGGATTTATGACACTCATATACATTTTTATGACATTTTTATTTCTCCATTCCTTCCTCTGGTGTTTTTAGGTCATGTGGGTGCCCCACTGCCCTGCAATCTCATTAAACTTGTGGATGTACCAGAAAAGAACTACTTTGCCTCGAAAGGAGAGGGAGAGGTAGATGAGATGATAAAATTCCACGCCAGTATCTTGCGATGCAACATTGCATATCATACAGCCCTTATTTGCAACAAATACATATTTTATAAATGTACTATATATTATATAATATATGCTACATATTATATAATGTATAATACTTATTCTGTACTATATATACAGTAAACCCCCACTTTAACGTGGATCAGCAGTCGCGGTTTCAGTCTAATGTGGATTTTTTCTGAGAACCAACCTAATAATTGTTCGCTGAAACCCCTGCACTCACGCGAAAACTGCATTTTTTTTACTTTTGTGACATCCAGGCCTCGTCCGCCATGCCCCTTCGTCCTCGTACTGGGTTGCTAAGCACCGTGCCCAAACATAAACCACCAGCATGAGGATGAGGGTACATGGCAGACGAAGCCTGGTCATCACAGTTTTTTTCGTGGCGATATATAAATTTTCATACATTTAAGTGCTAAATTATTAAGAAAAATATAATTTACCAATTTTGTAGCATAAATATTTACGTAAATTCAGCCACATTTCAATATAAAAATAACTATAAATGTTTTGGTACTATGGAGAGAAGTACAAAGGAAGCGCGTCTTGGGACGGTGAAATACCACTGTACTCAGAGGCGGGAGGTTTGAAAGCAGCCAATCCGAGAATGCTATTCATTTCTCCTTGCTGCTGATTGGCTGCTGCCCTGTGACGAATCTCTGGCAGCTGCAGTCCAGAATTTCCCTCCTGGAGCATCTTAAGTGTTCTCGTGCTTTTTGTTTTGTTCTTCTTAAAGCCTTGTATTTTTATTACTGTAAATAAAATTCATTTATTACTGTATTTACCTGCTCATACCAAGGAAAACAACAGCGCATACCAAAGAAAACGCCCATGCATGAATTACAGTACAGTCCATACATGGGTAACATCCGTATTTACATTCTAGCACTGCAGGAGTTCTGTGTAAACTGTACAGTACGGATACGGGTTTACCTTTACATTTTCTTTAAGGGTAATGTATTAAACTGAGTTTAAAATTAAATTAAAGTGTTTTGAACGCATATTTGGGGACATATTTAGGGTTTATACTATAAACATAGGCATTTTTAGGCATTTTTGTTTACCACATCACATCATCGTGGTTTTTCCACTATATGTGGATGCTCTTGGAACGCAGTAGTACTAGTAGGAGCATGACCACCCAGACTACTCTACTTCGATACGACATGTGGAATCCAGCCCATAGTAGACAGACTTCCATTTTAGCCTGCGGGAGAAATGGAGGACATGTGGAACAAAGTACAAACAAGAAAAGTTATGGTTATTCCTTCCATTTTCAATTTTCTCCCCTTTTTTTTAAAATTAAGCCAGAACGAGAAGTTTCAGATCCTTAGTTCCACCACTCAGCACAGCCTCCAGAACATGACAGAAGAGTGCCTTTCCCCATCAAACGAATGGAAGTTATTAACTCTGAACAAAGGTTACTTGCTTTAAAAAAAAACAAACAAAAAAAAAACCTAGCAATGAAGTTCACATCCCTGAAAAGCTCCATGCACTCTGATGATGCATTCTGAGAGAAGTCTCTGGAAGAGCACAAGATGTACCTGACGCACAATTAAATGTTTCTGAAGCTGCGCCTCTTTCATCCATCAACCTAAGAACTTTAAGGTGGAAATCCACTTTGCAGAATGTGGCTGTGACTCTCGCATCACTGCTCTCCATGCTGGTCCTGCACCACAAACAATAGACATGGTCAAGGAGCCTGACATGAGGGAAGCAAGACTCAGCTTCACCCTTTGCCTCCTCCACATGGCCCCAAATGTGAGGAAATAAGATTGGTGGATAATCGTGCCAAAATGGGCTTCTTCTTTGTTTACATGAAAGTCCTGCTCAGAGCTTTTTTCTTTGACCTCTTCGGCATCGCCTAACACTCAGATATACTTCTGGTGCTCTGGAGCGATGTTACTCTGCGTACAAGGCACTTGAGAAGTGGAATGGACCTTCAAATACGCCATTTGCACAGAGGTTAGCTGCGAGGTAGGTTATCACTAGTGACATTGCCAAGGTGTACATACTTAGGCTTGGAAATGTTTGAGACAAACATTTTGGCTAACGGGTGACTGAGCTACTACGTCCCATTCCAAAACACTTTCCAGGAAGTGAGAAGCATCAGCTGGCAATTAACCGTTTTTGGCCAGGGAAGCAAGTTATCTGGGTCTGACGTCATGGGAGAAAGTCGCAATTCAGAAGTGCAGATGAATAAACGGACTACTTGATAATATATAGACTACCTTCTCCATTATCTAAGGTCATCCTGTTCTAAGAGGAATGCTGGTACCACCCATTTTTTGGAGTTTGTTACCCTGATGAGCCAGACTAGATAAGGGCCGGCAACACCCAGAGTGTCAGTGAGTGTCTTTTAACCAATGTCCTTATTACAGGTCACCGGTTTAGCGAGGAGCAAGAAGTAGTCACTGCTGATATCAAGCAGATATTCCATTGTTTCTTAGTATTGGAAGATCACAGGGACATGCGACACCGTGGAGGAACCTGTAGTTGAGTACCAGTTGAGGGCACATCAGGGAGCAGACATTCACCCCGTTGCTAGTGGAGGCAGTTGAAATCCCTCCAGTGTCGTGTCTTCTGACATTGTTAGAAGAACCAATACCTCTTTACCCTACAAGGTAGCAGAAAATGGCATTCAGAAGTGCCTAATCAGCATCTTGTGCTGTTGAAGGGCGCTGAGGCCAGCAGAGCCCCTGGCCCTTGGGTGTCATCAGAACCCTCTCCTCTCATGATAAGGTGAAGAAGGGTTGCCTCTGGAAGAACATGCAAGCGTTTCTTGAGACCTGTGCCAGACACTGTTCTCCTCCTGCTCATACTAATGACAAAGTCTTGGAAAGAAAAGAGTGACATACTGTTGTTTTTAAGTGCACATTGCAGTAGCCAATAAGAACCACTAGACAGGAACTCATGTTATGTCCAAAGACAAAGGTCAGATTTATGATCGCGTCTGTGTCTTCATGTTTGTTTTATGGTTATAAGGAACAGCTCAAATGGAAATAAAAAGACAATACATCTGTCACTCGTTGAGTTTGTCTGTCTAATAATGTTCTGCTGTCACTGTCTGACCTGAGAACAACTAATCAAAGTAATTTGTAAAGTCTTGATTGTGATTGTTTTGAGGTAGACATTTGAATCTTTTTTTTCGCATAATGTTTTACTCAACATTTCTCAGTGTTACTATGCGTTATATTAACTGCAATAGCACACTAAAAAAAAAAGAGTGAAATGTGTATAGGTTTAAACCATTGCATATTTGAGACTGTACAATGGAAAAATAATAAAAATGGACACATTTCTATAATTAAATGTTATAAATTCTAAAATTAAGTGGCGTTAACGCATTAATACATTTGTTTAGCCACAGTCTTGTTTCAGATGGTTCTGATTAAATTGTCAGTCAGCTTAGAAAGTTCATAGTGCTCTAATCACTGTTGGTGTAGCAGCCAAGTCTAACATCACTGAGGGTTTTAGTTTTAAAAATGGATTTCTCTTAGTGTGTGGCTCTTGGCAAGCAGCAAAAATGGACTTGGAACAATAGGTTGTTTTTTTTTTGTATTGGCAATAAAATAAAAAACCTTGTTCGTCGTCTCATAGTTGATAACTTTGTACGCATTTGTCAGTTTGTTCTGCACAAAAGCAGTTTCTGAGTTAGTTTTAATATTCTCAAATGCAAATGTGTATGTATTAAATTTTTACTTTGACTAGAAATTGTTTTAACTCTTCGTTTCTGAAAAGAGTTCTGCTGATTTTGTAGTCCCATTGTGGTTATATTTGAACCGACCACAATGACAAAAGGATCATTTAAAAGAACTGCTTCTGCTTTTCTGAGTCTGCTACACAGCTCAAAAAAAAAAAAAGAAAACTTTGAAAACACATCAGATTTCCATGGCAATAAATTCATGCTAGATATCTACTTGGATATGGACTGGGTAATGTGTTAGATGTGAAAGGATGCCACATGGTTTAGTGGAAATTAAAATTATCAAAATACAGAGGGCTGAATTCAAAGACAAAAAAAAATCAGAGAAAAAACAGGCTGCTCCATTTTGCTGAAATATGAGCACAGGGCCCCACAAGAGGATGTGGGGTCCTCAGGCCATCCTCTGATTGTCTGTTTCTGATTGTTAGGTCAGAGACATTCACACCAGTGGCCTGCTGGAGGTCATTTTGTAGGGTTTGGCGGTGCTCATCCTGTTCCTCCTTGCACAGAGGAGCAGATACCGGTTAAAGACCTTCTACTGCCCTGTCCAGCTCTCCTAGAGTAACTGCCTGACTCCTGGATTCTCCTCCATGCTTTTGAGACATGGGGGAAGGTCTGCTGTGCTGGGAGACACAGCAAACCACCTGGCAATGGCATGTACTGATGTGCCATCTTGGAGGAGTTGGGATACGTGTGCAACCTCTGTTGGGTCCAGGTATCGGCTCATACTACCAGTAGTGACGCTGACCCCAGATAAATGCAAAACTAGTGGGGAAAAAAAACCTCCACATGTAAAACCTCCAGCTTTTTTGGGGTTCGTCTTATTGTTGCCTCTGTAGTGCACCTGGTGTTAATGTTATTAACACCAATGCAACTGAAACTGATTAATAGCCCCCACTGCTACTTCACTGACCAGATCCCAGTAGTTTGATTGGCTTGATGCCATACCCTGGTTAAAAAGTGTTCCTATAATTTTTGGAGCAGTGTATAATGGGTCATGGTTAATTATTTCTTGAACACTGAGCGCTAAACACTGTGGGTGACGTTTATTCTGGACAGAGTTCCAGAGCTGCTGTGAGAAACAATTACTTACAGCAGGGGTGTGGAACTCCAGTCCTGAAGGGTTGTGCATCCAGCATGTTTTGGTTATTTTCCTGCTCAGAAACACCTGGTTCACCTCGCCAGTTAATTGTCCGGTTTGGTGAATGTGTTTGAGGAGGAGAACCATCGAACTGTGCTGGACACCGGCCCTCCAGACACCCCTGACTTACAGTGAAACATCACTTCCTCTTTAACTGCCTCTGGCTTTCTCCATTTCTCTACGTATGTATGTAGTTTCTCTTATGCTCTCATGCTTTCTCATTCTTGCACTGTTAACAGCCCAGTACTGCTGCGTTGCTTGCATTGTACTAAACAAAAGAGGGTATTCAATATGGTATTCAATGTTAGTGAGTTTTTTTTTTTTTTTCCTGACATCAACAGGACAAAAAAAAGGGGGGAAAAAAATCAGTTACAATCTCCATTCAGGGTGTGTGTGTTCTCTTGATCCCAGAATCCATTGCATGCATACAGCATCCATCTCTATACACCCAGAGGATTGTGGAAGCACGAGGCAGGAAGGCGCTGTCCTTGTCCTCGTGCTGGGCTTGTGCCTTTCAGATTAATGTCCGCTCTCTCCTCCGACAGCCAGGCAGACAGGTGATCTGTCCTGCTCTCTGTGTGGCCATCAAGAATTTGGGGGCTTGGGAATGGCTGGATTTGAGCGTCCCCGTGGGTGGGAGTGTATCCTCTCCCTCAGTACCTGTTCATGTGTTTGTTCAGTGATAATGAGGGAAAAACACGAGGTTGCCTGTTTACGATAGCCTCTGTGATGGAGGGAGAAGGAGACTGGCTCTGACATGGGAGCGGTTTGTTTACACTGCCGTTTACTGTGAAACGGGTAGCTTGCGGTAACCACAGAATGTTACACCGTCCTCCTTTTGGATGGGACTGTTCTGAAGAATTTGCTGGAGAATGTTTGTCAGTCACATGGTTATTGCTCAATTTCGAGTTCGAGCAGAAGAGATATTCTGAGTCACTCTTTGGAAGTGTGTCGATGGCCTCAACCTCACCCCTGCGCCTTGTTTCCCATAGGTGATAAACAGTTTCCATGTATGGTCCGTGCTCCTCTAGGGAGATCTACAGTCTAGCGTGACATGATTTACTCTGACTGAAGGTGACCTTGGAAAGTGGCCCGCAGACACACAGATTGTGTGTATGTGTGCGTCCCCTCTTTCACCACCAAACTTATTTCTTTGTCATTTAATTGATTTGCATTGCTTTGTAAGGAATGCATCGGTAGCTGTGTTGCTCATCTGAGTCTTAATGAAACTTTTTTTTTTATAGGTTTCCTTATAAAGCAGGCATGGATTTCAGTTCATATCTCTATTGCTGAGGCCCTGACAGACTCATGGTTGCTTAGTGTAATTGCCTTTTGGGTGTGACTGATGGTTGGAGTGCTTGTGTGCTCTTAGGTCAACGTCACTGTCGATTACATCAGAGCTGCCACTACCGCTGCAGAAACTGGTCCTGTCCCTGCCTTCCCAGAACGCACCTGTGCCACAGTCACCATTGGAGGAATGTAAGTATAGTTGCAATTCGTTAATCAAATCGAGTCGGCACTTTTTACTTTTTCACGAGTTTACGTTAAACACCTTTGAGGAGTATTCATTGTTCTGTTTAAATCTAACCTATTGAAACCCGTGTCCAGTTACAGAGACCGGAAGTTTCAGTGTAATGTGTAATCATGTTCTTTGCATGATAGCTTCTATGTTGGCATGCAGAGTAAGTTAAACCATGACTCTGATTAATGAATAATGTATAAATCCAGTGATGGTTTTATTTATTTTGTAGGGGGGTTTTTTTCTTCTTTTTTTCTTTTTTTTTTTTTTTTTTGAGACCCAAGTTTAAAATCTTTTAGTCAAATTGCCTTTGTGGATCTTGAATGCCCTGTCAGCTCGACATTCTGCTCAAGTAATCTACATACATCACTTCAGGTTTTGCAGATTTCATGGCTTTACTTTTGCTGCCCTAATTTTGCGCCCCTCATGATTATCAGCCACAATAGTGGTTTCCATGGTCATTAGGGTATCAGAGCCTGAGCATGGTGCTCTTTCATAGGAACATGATTAAACCAGGGCCATTTCACTCCATATGAACAACTCAATTTGTTGCAAGTTTAAAAAGAGCAGTAAAAAGGCTTCTTGTTTCAGAATGGGTAATTAAACTGTAGGGAAATACGTTTAGCTTTCTTATTATCTGATTTTCAGGTAATGAATCCACCATTTGTTCTCCCTTTTAGTACTTATCTGCTGTCACTCAATTCTTCAGTTAAATGCCCCTAAATCTGAAATACTAAAAAAAAAAAAAAACACATACAATAACCAACCTGCAGCATCTTGAGAATTTTGCAGTTTTGCACCAGTGTGGGTGTAACAAGAAGCTAATCCCTCACCACAGCCCATTTATGATCTGTTTTGCTTCGAAGATGATCTCTTCCTACTCATCCACAAGCCAACACACTGATACACCAAAGCCTTACAGTCTCTCTCTGTCTCCCTCTCTCTGTCTCCCTCTCTCTGTCTCCCTCTCTCTGTCTCCCTCTCTCTGTCTCCCTCTCTCCCTCTCCCTCTCTCTGTCTCCCTCTCTCCCTCTCCCTCTCCCTCTCCCTCTCTCTCTCTCTGGTGGACTTTGAGATTTCCAGGAATTTGTGTCCTGCTGTTGCAGCACTTGGGAATAACCCAAACCCCCCTCTTCACTCTCCATGAAGCTGAATTGAACACAGCCATTCAGTTAAAGCTCTTTAACCCCAAACTGGGGCTGCCTTCATTATTTACTGTCTATAAGCCCTTATACAAACACTTTATATAGTTTATAACAGAGATTTTAAAAAGTTCTTTCTTTTACCTGTAAACAGTGTTTTATTACATTATTCAGACTTCATTGAGGAAGGTGTTTCTTAGGGAATGTGCTTTTTGAACCTTCTTCCTGGATGTATCTTCCAGTGTGCAGCCAGATGTATCTTTATGAATTACTACACATCAAAATGCAACCTGGAAAAGTAGAAAGTCGCCCTGTTCTGCCATATGTAGTAAATAAGGGCCCATCACAGCACACTAGAAATCACACAGTATGGACTCGGAGCGTGGCCGTGTAACATGGCCTCAAGAGTCCTGGAGTGTAAATTTGGTCTGATCCATCACGTCTGTTCTGTTTTCTGCAGGTTATGACTTCTCTGCCGTGCTGGAGTGGTTTGCGGAGCGAGTGGACCGGATCATTCTGCTGTTTGATGCTCACAAGTTGGACATTTCCGACGAGTTTTCAGAAGTGATCCGAGCTTTGAAGAATCATGAGGATAAGATGCGAGTGGTGCTGAATAAATCGGATCAGATCGGAACACAGCAGCTGATGAGGGTGTACGGAGCTCTCATGTGGTCTTTGGGGAAAATCGTCAACACTCCGGAGGTGATCCGCGTTTATATCGGCTCTTTCTGGGCTCAGCCGCTCCTGGTGCCAGACAATCGGAAGCTATTTGAGGCGGAGGAGCAGGATCTGTTCCGAGACATTCAGAGTCTTCCCCGGAATGCTGCGCTCCGAAAACTCAACGACCTTATCAAGAGAGCCCGCCTGGCCAAGGTTTGGTCTCCAGAGTTTATCTGAATTATAGTTACGAGATGTTTTACAGGTTATGACTGCAGGCTCATGCACGCTGACTCAGTAAAGAGGCTTCAGTTAGATGATGAAAGCAGAAAGACTCCTGAGATCATTCCTTTTAAAATCAACCAGACTGTTCTGTTGAAGCTGAAACGGAGCCAGCTGTAAATCTTATGTTTATGATGTAAGTAACCCTTAAAGGATCACCCAAAACACGCACAGGGCTAAACAGGACGCTGATCTCAGATGAGCAGATGGTGTTTGAGTTCATGATAGAACAGATCTGACTGGCTGAGCTCCATTTGAAACTGTGGTAAAATACAATGTGTTTTATTGTAATATGTAATGCCGTATATTGTTTATTGGCTTTTTATGGGGGTTAAATCGAGCCCACAGCCTGAACACTCTCGGAGCTAGTTGGTGGTTCCTCTCTCTGACATTAAGTACAAAGAGAAACCTTAAACTCCAGAGGAAAACAATAATTTCCCACAAATGTTTATTATTCTACACCCGTTTATTGTGTAGAATAATAAGGCTCTGGAAGACCGAGGTGTGTGTGCAGTGAGCCCGATATGTGAAAACACCCTAAACAGCAGTACTTGTCACTGACCTTTGAAACTCTGCTGAACGTTTCCTTACAGGTTCACGCTTATATCATCAGTGCCTTAAAGAAAGAGATGCCAAACATGTTTGGAAAGGAAAATAAAAAGAAAGAGCTGATCGCTAAACTGGGGGAAATTTACACCAAGATCGAGAAAGAGTATCAGGTTTCACCTGGAGATTTCCCTAAACTCCTGAAAATGCAGGTTTGGAGGAAAAACAATCTTACATTCACTCACCAAACAGATTTATTTGTTTTCCATTGCTGTGGTTCTTTTAGTCATGTTGTGCTCACTGTAGTGGTGAAGCACTAGTTTAGATTCTCACACCCACCATTTCCCACCAAGTGTAGTCACAATAAGACTTGTTTAGTGTATGAAGCTTCTTTACTTTTAGCACTGAAGCTTTGAGGTAATGAGTAAGAAGGCCTCACCACATTTCTAAATGTCTAAATCATCCCCCTCTCACCTTAAATGTGTTTGAGAAGTTGGCTGACGTTTTGCAAGACCCCTGTTTGAATTTTCCATTCCTCGTCAAATGATGCCGCAGTTATGTCCTGATATATTTAAGGTGGAACAGAAAAAATCAAGCAAGGTTTGCCAACTTCAGCTGTGTGCTCTGAAACGTGCAGTTAGGGATAGAATCAGTAATGCCTGCTGCCTCTGCTTCAGTCCTGCTCATGTTTTGGTTCTGCAGGAGCTTTTGGCGGATCAGGACTTCAGTAAGTTCCAGGCGATTAAGCCAAAGCTGATGGAGGCGGTGGAGGACATGCTGGCCAATGACATCGCTCGTCTGATGACGCTGGTGCGGCAGGAGGAGGCGGCCACACCCAGCCAGGTGGTGCAGGGCGGAGCTTTTGAGGGCACCATGAACGGCCCGTTCGGACACGGTTACGGCGAGGGCGCTGGCGAGGGCATCGACGAGCTGGAGTGGATCGTGGCACGAGATAAACCAACATACGACGAAATCTTCTACACACTTTCGCCTGTTAATGGCAAGGTGTCTGGTGCCATGGCCAAGAAGGAGCTGGTCAAGTCCAAACTGCCCAACACCGTCCTGGGCAAAATCTGGAAGCTGGCAGACGTTGATAAAGATGGGTTCCTGGATGATGAGGAGTTCGCTCTGGCTAATCACCTGGTCAAGGTGAAGCTGGAGGGACACGAGTTACCGGCTGAACTGCCAGAACACCTGGTGCCCCCTTCCAAGCGCGGCCTGTAAGGACAGGAAATAAAATACAAACTTGCCGTCATCATCTCTTAGCCTTATGGGGCAGACAGGACCAGAGAAAATAAGGGATTTTGGAATAGGATCTGTTTAAAGGGCCCATTTTAGGGAGAAAATGAACTTTCCACACTTTTTATGAAATGAAAGTAAAGTTTTGAAACATCCCATCCATTCCTCTGTCCATACAGTCTGTATATGTCAAATGAAGCTGCAAAAAATCAGCCAGTTATAAATTCATTGAATTTACAACAAAACCAACTTGTGTAAATGCAGCTTATTGTGCTGTTGGATTACATTATTATTCCACTTTTTTACCCGTGGGCTGTTTAACCCCGCCCACTCGGCCGACAGCACTACAGCCACACCCATTTCTGCTGATATTGTAAGGAGTGATTGGACTGCACAAAGCTGGTGGCCAATCTGAACAGAGCTCATTTACAAATCGGCTTTACAGGAACCGGAACAGTTACAGAAAGAGGCTAGAAAAAAAATTAGGCCTGTTTTGGTGAATAACAATAGTTCTTATACAATTTACTATAAGAGTAAATTATAGCAGCCTGTGCCATTAATTTTATTGTAGGTGATTACTGTGATATTGTAATTATTATTGCTGGCTGTTCTCCCCGACATCCAGCTCTTTATAGATATGTTTAGAGTTATTAATGGAATTTCAGGGGTAAGCGGAGGAGAAAATAAAATACAAGAAAAGTGTGGGATATGAGCCCTTTAAACCATTTAAAATTGATAAAATTCTACACTCAAATCATAACTAGCTCGATAAATGTTTGTTATATGTAAAGGCCCTCTTAATGAGGAAGAAGCCTGATCAAATTAATTTCATTATTGTAGATTTCTCACAGCTGATTGGTTGTAGTTAAGAATTTTGTGTTTGAGGTATTTAGGTTCGTATCAGAACTCAGTTTTGGATTTTAGGACGATGCGCTCGGTCCGTGTAAAGAAATGTCTAAACATACAGCCTGTTTGGTGTTTTCAGTGTTTAAGGAATGAACAGATGAGGCTAATATTATAATATCTACAGAATATTCTGAATCTAAATATTAACAAGTGCCTCAGTTCAGCTTCCTGTCAGCCTCTGTGATATATCACTATAAAATAAAGACATAACTCTCTAAAGTGTTTCTGATTTTCTGCCTTTTGTTTAAATCAGTGGAAAGTTAGGCTGGCCACTGCATTGACGCAGTTTGTCCAGCAGGGGGCGGGAGAGACTGCACGCTGTCTTCACCTTACACCGTCTGTATTCCGCCAGGCCACGCCCCGCGCCCCGTGTAGGAATGGAATGAACCAATCAGAGCGCGGGGTGGGCGGAACCTGGTGAAGTCCGGGTGGAGAATTGGAGCCCCTTGAGTGGTTAGTTCTGTAGGAGCACGTGATCGGGATCCACCTGCCGGGCGGAGGTTCTGCTGCTCGCCAGCAGAAGGAACAGTGAGTCCAGAAGTTCCAGGTTCTATCCAGGTTCTATCCAGGGTCTATCCAGGGTCTATCCAGGTTCCAGCAGGTCAGGAGGAGAGCCGAAGATGGCTGAGGGGTCTCTCAGGATGTTCTGCGTGTTTCTGGTTTTAGCTGCAGGTGGGTTAAAGAGGGTTTCAGGTGTTTTTGATGTTTTTATTATTTAAATCTCGCCCACAACTGAAGATCATCGTTAACGTTCCAGTCACGTCATTGATTTATTATGCTAGTGCGGCTTATTAAAGAATGAAGAGAAAAACAACCGGTAATGTCAATGGTCAGATAAATATTCAGGGAATGTTAATTTTTAATCATTTTTGTTTCTTTATGGGTGTGCGTCGTTTCGCTTCTAAAATACACTGAAAATTCTGCTGTTTTCGTCGTTTTAATCCGCCATAAAGCTGTTTTAGCCATTTTAAACCGTCGTAAAGCTGTTTTAGTCGTTTATATTTTTAAAGCTGCTCCCCTGCAGCAGCCGGGAGCCCTTTGTGTTCACACCCTGAATTTATTCTCTGAACGTTAATTCGCTAATGATCTAGATAATTCATCTTTAATCTGGATCGTTCAGTAATAACGAGCCAGAGTTAATTCCTGAGATCTGTATTTTTTTTGTAAATGTATGTTTGGGAAGTGTGTGTGTCTGTCTGTGTCCTTGCTGTGTTTTTATTCATGCGTTTCTGTTGCTTGGTATTTTTCCATTGGTTGTTTGTGTTTGTATTGAATGCCTCTGAATTGATCTTATTGATTAGTGTATCTGCCGGATCAGTGACTGTGTTTTAACGGAAGTTTAGTGTCTTATAGTTTACTCTAGAATGGTTTAGTTTATTTTACCTTAGTAGACTTTAGTATTGTTTAGTATAGTGTGCTTTAGTGTAGTTTACTTTTAGTGTGGTTGCGTATAAAGTTTAGTCTGTATGGTTTAGTGGTAGGATACTTGCCTCTGGACCAAGAGGTCGTGGGTTCGAATCCTACCTTCAGCACCACCACTGGGTTCCTG
>JBBJLS010115799.1:0-18274 GCA_037577275.1 Bryconaethiops microstoma
AACGTTTTTATTTCTCTACATGCATTTCTTAAACAGTCCATATAAAAAGGCAACATAATTCTGAATGTAAACCTCAGGCGAAATAGCGATATTGCAGCCTGGAGAGCAGAATTTAATGTGGAATGAAAATTTTGAATAAGGAGCTAAGATAAGATAAGATAAGATAAACCTTTATTAACTTCAGCCTCGTGTGCTCAATTGCTCTTAAACTATCAACAATGGAATCATCGATGGTAACACCTTGAAGAGCAATTATCATCCCAAGCATTTCAAAAACTTCATCTAAACGATTCTAAACCGTATCTGCGGGTAAATTATCCCTCGCTAACTGAATGAAGTCCATGCTAGTCCGCCTCCTCCGTGACTTTTCACCAGCAAGGTGTTTCTGTAACAGCGAACCCTGAGCAGGTATCCTGGAAAACTAATGATGTTAAAGTATGAGCCAATAGGTGTGCAGGTCCAACCCACTGACACTGATTGACAGACGAAGAAATTTCATGAAATGATGAAATAGGGCATCATGAAATGATAAAAAATTTCATTATGAAATAAATACTGACTGAAAAATAAAAAATATGAAATCATACATTTACATAAATTTATATAACACAATGCAATATATTTCACAATATTGAGCTGTATTTCACAATATCATTCTCATATATTTCATAATATTTTGAACACTTCGGAGTTCCACAGATCTCACACTAGCCTGAAAAGAAATTGATATGGCTAAGTCCTAAAAGTCTCAGACCATACAAAAACATGTCTTTTTTAATTTAAAACCAGAACTAAACAACCACACACTTTAAGAGTTGTTTAAAAAGACCAATTAACGACATTAAAAATATTCTGGATTCTAGATTCTACTCCACTTCTCTTGAAATACTTGCAAATGAGAAACACTGACCTTGTCCCTGTATTTGATTTATCCATCAGAAGCCTTAGCAGTTTGAGGGAACGTCAATAAAGCATGTCATTGTACCAAACACTTAGAACTTCTTTTAAATATTTCAAAGATTCTAATTTTTACAGAAATGTTATGCTAAAATTTGGTCCGGAAGATGAAATGCTGTCATGGCAGAATGACAGTGCAGTGCTCTTTAGCTGCACAAAAATAAAATGCAATGCATGCATTTATATGTCAAAGGTGTTTTAATGACTTAATATATATAGGCACAACCCTAAATCAGCACTGTGGAGCTATTTTTCAATGCCACATCAGGAGATGTCAAAGTAGCCAAATTACATGCACTGTCAATGAAAACATTGCCGTCAACAGTACTTTGCTGTCAAAAAAAGGCTGTTTGACACAGTTATGGAACATCTAGCCTTGCTTCTCATTTAATTTCTGACGCATACATTCCTGCCAATTCTGGTCTGAGACTGCAGACTGAATAAAGACGCAGAGGTGCAAACTCATGAGAGGTGAAAAATGTCA
The DNA here is from genome assembly GCA_037577275.1 of Bryconaethiops microstoma. Classification (NCBI taxonomy): domain Eukaryota; kingdom Metazoa; phylum Chordata; class Actinopteri; order Characiformes; family Alestidae; genus Bryconaethiops; species Bryconaethiops microstoma. Next base: position 1,442 of record JBBJLS010115799.1, read on the forward strand.
CAATTTTATTATCCCTTATAAGAATGCTTCATTTTTTACATGAAAATGGAGCATTCTGGTGCACTCTGAGACTAAAACACAGGGCAGTGATCACAGCAGGGACATCCAACCCAGTCCTGGAGGTCTGGTGTTCCTGCATGGTTTGGTATTTCCTCTCCTCAAACAAACTCACTAAACTTGGGACTTTACCTGAGCTGCACCAGGTGTGTTTGAGCACAGCAATGACCTGTTGAGGGTCCCTGCTCTTAGTGATTTAGTTCACGTAGATTACAAAATACAAGTCATGTCAAAATCTGTATCACTTAACAGAGATTTTAGCTTACAGCTCTTTTGAGACCACTCATCAGCAATTACTGATACTATAAAAAATCTTATGTTTTTTGTATTTTCGGCCTATACTGATTCCCCTATTTGCAATCAGGGCCGCAACCAGAATTTATGTTTTATTTTACAGTCAGACACCACTGTTGTGGGTGGTCCCTTATGGCAGATATGTCTGTCCACAGGGTGTTTAATGAGTTTCAGTGTGGTAGCTGATCCTCTTGGATTTTAAATATGTATTAATTTATATATATATATTTTTTATTGTATTATCATATAATTAGTTCTATATTGTCTGGATTTCTATATGTGATCATGTAATGTTCCACAAAGATTCTGCCAAAGCGGATAGTCAGCATTCTGGCAAGTGAATATAGTTAGTTAAACTAGGTCATTTGCAGAAAGGAGCATAAAAATGGTTTTAGAATGGGCTGTCACACAAGCTAATATGGGAGTGATGGTTAGGTGTCCACATACTTTTGGCATATGTAAACAACCAGACTCCACAAAACAGTGGCTAGCAAACCTCTTCAGTGCACCCAGTGAAATCAGAATCTTCTACCACCTTTTTAAATATAGAAATATGCTGTTTGACAAAGCTGTACCACGCATGAGGTGTAACCACACAGGTTTGGTAAATTTGCCCCACGCTGTCCAACACACTGACATACAAAGTAATGCAGAATGAAATCATGTCACCTCAGCTTTACATCAGAAAAGAAAGAAAACCTCTGTCTGTTTGCCTTCCTTTGCTTTAGCTATAAGGGGACTTTAAACAGTTTTAAGGCTGGTTTGTTCTCATATTCACATCTAACAAAGACCTTCCACATTTCTGAGTATGTAATATATTAAATATATTAGTAATGTATTATCTAGAATGTATTCTTCATCAATGCAGCTGAGTTGTCATCTTCATATCTATGTATCGTGATGCGCTGGTACTATTTTACACTCCTAAAAATCAACTAAATGTCACTGCATGAAGCTTTACTAAATAAGTATTCTGATCTCTTCCAAGGAAACAATCTCCATCAAACAGCAATATGAGAAAAAACAGAACGCAGAAAATATATATTTTAATTGATATGACCCAGAAAGCTCCAACCCTGAATAAAATTACAAATCTATTAGTATTTGATGTGTCTGCTTTCTAGTTTTGTGTCCCCTACCCTCTTCTATCCTTGCAATCTTAAAACCAAAACAAAAGCTGACATTAAGTTCTCTTCAAAGAGACACTAACATTCAAATAAACTACCCAAACACACCTCAGCTGCTTTGCACATTTCTTTTTCATGTGTATCTAAAATGCCTAAAGAGATTTCTGAGACAACACAGAGGAAAAGCCCCCTGCATTAAATGATATAAAACATGTTGTTGCACACATTTAATCAAATTGTTGTAATTTCAGTACCGTGCAGGTTTCAGATAACCTGACAAAAATGATGTAAATAGATAATTATAGTATTTTATATATAGCTCATCAATTTGATGCAAACACTAAACGTTTATACCATTTCTATGGGTTCTTTCAGTATTACTGAACTGAATAGAAACCATCAGCTCCAGAATTAGTTCAGTGGGTCACCAAGTGGCAGTGGGTCTGATCTGAAAGCTAATTGCTTCAGGACATTGCACATGCCCCGACACAACAAGCCCTTGTGTGTTACTTGTTCGTTCAATAAAAAAACTACCTAATGGACACTACATTTTTAACTGAAATAAAGCACCAACAAAACACTAACTAGTAACTTTGCACATATATGAAAAGAGGTAGCTTAATTTTAAGGGGTTGGTATGTGTGTGGTCACGGAGAAAAAGAGCTCAGAGAATCATATATATAAACAACAAAAACTGTCGCACTATCACATTATCAGTCACAGTATCACACTATAAGGATCCTTAAAGCTCAATATGATCTGGCATCAAGAAAAGCTATGACCTGAAATTGGCTAACTGAGCTGGCTAGCAACTTGCTGGCTAACTAGCAGCTAACTAAAGCTGGTTATTATTAACAACAAAAAACAGTAAAACACACCTTTCTTTTCATAACTGACCTGTGCTTTATTGTTCTAAAGGTTGTTTAATATCGCTTGCCATAGTGAGCTGATGTCACAGGACTCGTTTAGACACTCTCATCTTATTACTGAGGTGATTCGACCACAAATTTCCAGTCTTTAAACAATCAACACCTAGTCTCTGATCATACAATCGAAAAGTTGCATACAAGCGCATTGCATCTCTCTTTCATGACTAAATTTAATAAAAAATTTAGAAAAGATGTGTAGCCTGAATTAAACATCACATCATTATTATTGTGAAGCACTATGGAAGAAACAAGCATGATAATGACGTGTGTTAAAGCTGGAACAGTGCCAAAAATTCAAAAGGCCTTGGTGGACAACTGGCACCAAAAAAACAGATGGAACAATAGTAATAAAATAAATAAATAAATAAATACTACTACTACTACTACTAATAATAATGGTTGCTTCTGCACTCACACTAATAACAACACTAATAATAATAACATAAGTTCCATTAATAATGAGACACCAGTTTCAGTGAAGAATTTGAATTAAAAAAAAAATTTTTCAGTGAACTTGGACCGAGAAATTGCAACGGCAGCAATGTAAAACAGACAGGAATAAGAAAGTCCTTATTAAGTGCCTGGAAATAGCAGCACATGCCTGTTCCTTCTTTGATATATATACAATCTCTGAGTTCATGTTTGGGTCAGTGCCAGAGGGAGTCCACATGCAGTGCTGAATTTCCCTGCATTGGGATCATATGATACAGCCGCAAAGATCAGAAGGCTACATCAGACCACACATGAAACCATGCACCAAATAAAATTAAAAAAACATTCATATAGCCCTCAGTTTTCAATTCATTACAGAGGAAATGGTTTGCAACATTCTCCAGTTACTGGTTACTGATACTGATTATGGACTAACAATTTTAATATGGTAAATTCTTGCTATATTTCATTATGTCCCAGGAAAAGATGTTTCTCTTTAATGACTAAAGTAAATTTCATAAAATATTTTTTTTAAAGTGTAGCCTGAATTAAACTTACAAGCACACCATATTATTCATTCTTGTTGTGAAGCACTATGGGAGAAACAAGTATGATGCTCATAGTCAAACCTAAAATATAGTCAAAGCTGCACCCTTTAGGTAGACAGCATGCAGGACTAAAATGCCTAGTTTAATTTATTAGCATGGTAGCCAGCAAATACCTTGTTGAAAAAATTGCAATAAAGGGTTCTTTATGAGATGCCATAAAAGAACCAGCTCTGAACTTTTTGAAAAAGAGGCATGAGTGTGAAGAACTTTCACATAATATAAAGGTTCTTTCTGGAATATTAACATTATGTAGAGATTCATTCACCTTTAAAAAGGATCTTCACACTCACATGTATCATTTATAAAAAGGAACCATTCTTTAAAATGTTCTTTAGGGAAACAAAAGTGGTTCTTCTATGGCACTCTTATTTGGAAGCTTATAAAGTAAAGTAAAGTAAAGTGGCCACTTATAGTCACGCCACACCACAACACAGTGTGAATTTCTTTCTCTGCATTTAACCCTTTCACCAAGTGAAACAGTGTGCAGCCACCAATGAAGGGCTCCTGGGGAGCAGTGTGTGGGGACGGTACCTTACTCAAGGGTGCCTCAGTGGCATTACAAGCAGTCCAGGGATTCGAACCCACGACCTCCTGATCTCAGGGCAAACACCCTAACCACTAGGCTCTAATTAAACATCTTTAATGAACGATTTGGTTGCTTTTCATGTAAAGGCATAGTGAAAACTGTTGTGTTCTATTTGGTTTCCGGCTCTTTTCACACTTCACACATATCCTACAAAAAAATAGTTTTTTTTCATAACCCTGTCACTACCACTTTTACACTCTGAGATTTCAGGTAGCACATCTGGCAATGCACTATCTGAGAGGTGAACAACACCATGAGACTAAACGATAGGAGGATGGTGTTTGGGTGCAGGCATGATATCACCCCTATAGCTCATTTCTTATAGGTAAAGCTTGGGGGAATTAACAAGTTACTCCATGTTACAACCCTCCCTACTTCCCCTATTTTACCAAAGTTTCAAACATGAGCTTCCACTACTGATTATATTAGTAATTGAGTTATTTGGAAATTATTTTCACAATTACTAATTTTACAGTAATGCACACCAAAGTGATATGTGCTAATAGCACGGCCATGAACATCCTCAGACTGCTAAACACAGCTTTATGATTACCTTCAGACTTCTTGCTGATCATGCACTAAGCCTGAATTTGAATCAGTAGTTTTTACATGATCTGATTAAATATAAATGCACAAACATGTTAAAACATTATTTTAGTTCCCAGAAACATTAGGCCCTTTTTGAAGCCCAAGAAGGCCCTGAGGGTTCCCCTCTGATACACACGTACGCACACTCACATAAACACTGTTCTTATGAGTTATTTGCTATTGAGTCTTCAGTCTCTTAATATTTTTTTAAATGGCTTTCGCCTCAACCATATGATCTCTTGTATACATAATGCCCCTATATATGAAATATATGAAAACATATTACTGTGCTGAAGAAAGAGTGAAACGATGCCTGCTTCTGGCACTGCTGGATGCACTTCCATGGCTCTTAAACAAGCAGGGATATGTAGTGCTGTTCACATCACTAATGTCAAAAACATGAGCTCTGACTGAGTAATGAGGAAATACGAGTTGAGTTTGAAGTGTCTGCCAGAATTCACTTCATATGCCCGCTCTCCTTAGCAGAATGTGAGCAAATCCATAAATATGTCGCATTACAAGATTTTCACATCACAAGCACTGCGTTAACATTTACTCACGACATCATAACTAAATACAGTGTCACGGCTGTAATACAGATTAGTACATTCTACTCCAGGTGAAGTATAAACACCAAGGTAGAGATAAGCTACTCTGGCACATGTTGTGAATGTAGCTTTTATGATTTATAGACATGAGCATCATTTATACTAACTGTTGGAAAATTGCTGTGAGGATTTGATTGCATACTGCCCAAAGTGCATTAGTAAAGTCAGATTCGGATCTGTACGTTGATCCATCTCCCCAGATACCCGTTCCACTGATACACAGGCTGAAAACTTTCTAACTTTCTAGCCCAGTGTTTCTTGAAAGGGCCACTGTCCTGCACATTTTAGCTCTTTCCCTGTTCTAACACACTTAGTAAAGGCTTGATAATTCCTTGCATCAGGTGTATTGAGAGCTGGGAAACACGCAGAGCAGCGATCATTTCCTAATACATTGTAATACACCAGAACCACCACCAGACCCCACCAGAACCACCATTGTTAACACAGTATGGACAGTGACAATGTAGTGGAATGTTAGGGTGTGTGTGTGTGTGTGTGTATGTATGTGTCTCTGCACAGAATGGATCACACATAGTGCCCTTCAACTTCAAAAACTGTCACTTGCTGTTTTATAACACACACACACACACACACACACACACACACACACACACGATAATTTCAGCACGATAATGCTCAAAAAATTGTTTAGTAAAGGTTTGAGGAACATAAACAGTTCAAGGCGTTGACTTGGCCTCCGATTTCCAAATGAGATGTTTTTTACAAACCAGTTAAAGCCCATCAAGAGCAATGACAGTAAACAAAACCCTGCAGCAGTTTTGGGGGGAAGTTCAGTCCATGTGGCCCCAATTTGCAGCGTCCAGAACCTAACGGATGTGGTGCAAAACTTGTGGTGCCACAAACCACAGCACACCTTCAGAGATCTTGTGGAGTCCTAGGCTCAATAGGTCAGAGCTGTTCTGACAGCACGAGAAGACGGACACAACTTTAGGCAGGCAATTTTAATGTGATGGCTGATCAGAGTATACAATATATATTTACATACACACAAATGACACAAATTTTGTATTTATAATTTATTAGTCTAAGGACAAAATGGACAAAATTTTACCTTTTTTTAAATTTATTTATATTTTATGTCATTTGCCAACACCACCTGCCTTTTACGTTTTCTAAACAGTAAATGGACCAATGATCACAAATCTTAACTTCCATTATCAGTTAAGAATACATCTTTCTATTGAGACTATCTATTGGACTTTGAGCCTTAAAGAACAAAACTGAATTTTTATAATAGAATAAAATATACATACACACATACATATATATAGTCAGGTGGTGACCTAGTGGTTAAGGTGCTGCCTCCACAATCGTAAGGCCGTGGGTTCGAATCCCAGGACTGTTAGTGGCACCGCTGAGGTACTCTTGAGCAAGGTACCTTCCCCACACACTTCTCCCCTGGCGCTCTGTTCCTGGCTGCTTCACTTGGTGAATGAGTTAAAATACAGAGAAATAATTTCGTGCTGTTCACACTGTGTGCTGAGCTGTGGTGTGTTTACGTATGACAGAATGGACACTTTACTTACTATATACATATGCATATAATTTTATGAAGGGATAACGACACGGTTACAGTAATTTAGATCAAATATGGCTTTTATAGTGGTTACAGGAAGGTTTCACTGCTGCCTGTCTTCGTGTGTAAGGAACAGACCCGTCCTCACCACGCCCCTCATCAGGAATACACAAAAGTTCTTGCTCTGGACGTTAAACCATTCGTTTAAACACCATCGAGAGCAATGACAGTGAACGAAACATTGCAAGAATTGCGGGGGCAAGTTTCTTTCCCCGCGCGCGTCTTGCAACAGACCACCCAGGTCAGGGGGAACGACACTCGCGCGCTGCTCTGGAACGGGACGGGCGCGGGCGTGCAGGAGGACCTGGACGTGAACACGGACCTGTACTCCAGGATAACCGTGACGGTCCTGTACGCGCTGCTCTTCGCGCTGGGCTTCTTCGGGAACTCCACGGCGCTGTATATATTTTTCCAGCGGAGAGCAGTGAAGCACCTGCAGGGCGCCGTGCACTACCACCTGGCGAGCCTCGCGGCGTCCGACCTCTTCGTGCTCGTGCTCTGCATGCCCGTCGAGCTCTACAACTTCATCTGGATCCACCACCCGTGGGCATTCGGAGAGGCCGCCTGCAAGGGCTTCTACTTCGTGCGCGATGGCTGCTCGTACGCCAGCTCCCTGAACGTGGCCAGCCTGAGCGCCGAGCGCTACGTGGCGCTGTGCCACCCGCTGCGGGCCAAGAGCGTGCTGTCGCGCGGCCGCACGCGCAGGCTCATCCTCGCGCTGTGGGCAGCGTCTCTACTGCTGGCCTCACCGATGCTGGTCACCATGGGTGAGACAAACGTGGGCGAGGAGCGCATCTGCACCACCATCGTGTCCCCAGGAGCGGCCAAAGTCGTCCTGCAGGTGAGCCTGCCCGCAGCACCGGGAGAGCCGTCCCCCCAACCGCCCCCCCAGTTGTTATTTTTCCCTGCCATAAACTTCTCTGGCTACCCAGATCATACCGTATCTCACTGAATTACTTCACTTATTACTATTAATGATATATTATTACTATTATTAATATATCATATCTATTCATTATTATTCACTGAATTCCTTCACTTACTACTCCTACTCTTTCTTCATGTTCGTCTATCACTTGCTTGCTAGAAGTCCCCAAATTTCACGTGTCTTCAATGGAAGCAGATCTTCTTGTGTTGTGTTATGGCTCCCAAAGTCCATCCCTCTGAATATTCGCAAAACTTTCTCTCTTGCTTTGCTTCTTTCAAAATCCAGTTAAAACGTATATTTACTCTGAGTGCTCTTCTAACTCTTGATTCTGCTATAGATTTGTTCTCTCCTCCTGCTGTAATCCGTGTTGTTAAAAAATTCGGACTGTAAGTTTATTTTTGTGTGTTTAACGCTGTTTTGTTGTTGTGTCTGAACTGTAAAACTACCCTGAATTTGAGAAAGGTGCTATATAAATCAAATGTATTATTAAAATTATTAATGTTTTTATTATTATTATTATCACGCCTGCTTCGACCTGACGGGCCAAACGGGTTGAGACAGAAGTTTGATTTTCCATTCCACCTTAAATTATGCTGTTGTTCCATTCTGGTGCATGTAAATTCATGAATAGCCTGCATTTATTTACATGCAGCGCCATTGAAGGTGAAACAGACTGTTCAAATAAGCTGTAGAACCTCAGCTTCGAGTTTAGAAACATTGGTTATCATTTCAGGATTTCAGTTGTTTCTGAACTTTGTAAAAATGTAACAGACCATACATAAGTTTTTGTTTCAGCTTGGGGCACTTATCTAACAACCTGTAGTGCTTCATTAGCCTACTAATGGTCTTTAATGATCAAATGTGTGCTACAGGTGAGTGGACCTGCTTGTCAACAGACTAACTGGTTTTCATCTGTGTCCTCAACAGTCTAACTGGTTTTTGTCTGTGTCCGTATTGCAGCTCCTAAAAGTTTCTTCAGATTGTTTCCCAAAATATTAGAAAAAATTACTAAAATGCTGTAATATAACAACCAATCAGCCTCATTCACAACTGAGAAAGTGCTTCTTTTCCACCTTCCACTTTCATTCGCAAACAGAACTGATAATTATTATTAACGTGTCCAATCCGGTCAGCCACACTGTGACGTTACCCGTCAGACTCGAAGATAAATCATTCAGATCACTACATAAATAGGAGATGGGTGATTATTCACCAGCAATGGAGATGAAAGAACTCTGCTCCTCAATAAGAGGCACCGCTTCAGATGAGCTTCGTTTCACTCTAATCAAACACTCTGTTAAAATTAATTTTGATTTTATTTAATTAGTGTCATGCCACATTAAATAAAATATTTCTTCATAACTTATTTTGTCTGTTTAATTACATTTGGCCAGAACTGTTCAGATAGCTTTTATTAATGTGGCAATTAGGCACACTTTAAAGTAAATTAAAATTCATCACTTTTATAATGATCTCAGCTTTCAAGACCAGCTCAACAATGCTACGTTACCACAATAAACCACAAGTCTTTTATCACGGCTAATGGGTACTGAGAGGCACAGTCAATTGATAGTGCTTCTGCCTTTGTTATATGTTCAATTTTATGCATTTATACAGAGAAGGAACATTTAACCAATTTATTCAAGATGCTGTGTGTGTGTGACAGACGGAGATTAATACTATTCTGTTGGATTTAAGATGCTGTTACCTAGGTGTGAGAGCACACATACAATATGAATAGTTTATTTTTCAGCTGGTGGCACATTTTTACAGTGAGGCAAAGGAGGAGGCAGTTAAGAGATCTGTCAAACTAATCAGGTAAATTTTGGATGCCCTTTGGGAAACAGAACTGATCTGTTAGTTTCATACATACTTTGTTCGTTTTTCTTTATTCTCCAGGACTGATTGTTTTTGTTAAACACACCCCACAGCAGATAGCTTTAAAGAGTGTTTGAAACTGGAGGCATGAAATTAAGTATGATTTATGCTTTTTCCCTTTTCATTTTGTATTCCCTTAAATTCCAGTCTTAATTTTCTTCATTGACTAATAGAGATGAAGAGAAAGAAGAAATTGATTCATCAAGTAGTACAGCTATTAAATTATTGTTGATTAACATTTATAACCATGAGCTCTGATGTCGGATATGGGAAAACTTGACATATGATCTGTAATATATTGAGTAGAACTAAACTGTTCACATCAAATATAATGCTTAACGGTGTCTGGTTCTAAATGGACTTTTCCCAGTCCCTAATGCTGAGTGTGGTGGCCAAACTTCTCTAAAAATGCCATAAAATCACTCAAATTAAACCTGCTAAGATATGTAATTGCCAGACCTAGCAAAGAAAACTAACATGAGTAGATGGAAGATTTTTTGTGTGCAGTTTTTGAGGTTCTTGAGTTTGCCTTGTAGGTGAATGCTCTTCTGTCCTTCGTTGTGCCAATGCTGGTCATCTCCATTATGAATGGACTTATTTCGAGGCAGCTCCAGCAGATATCCCAGCAGACCTTGCCCCCTGCCTATGGCTCTCCAACATCAAGCAGCATCACCATGGAAACGGGCCGCATGCGCTCACTTCGCCATGGAATTAAAGTTCTGCGTAAGCACACGTACACAATCAATATAACGTGTCAATTCTATAAGTGTCCCACAGGCATTTTCTAATATAAATCACAATGCTGTTATCTAGCCATTATTATTTCTATAATAACAGCACCTCATGTTATAAAAATTAATTAAGCAATAGAACATGACTATATGTGCTAAAGTAGTAATGTAATGTTGCATTTCATATTGCACCCCATTCAGTCAGATTCTGAAGATGAGTGTCTGCACCCAAATCCGAACTTTCCCCCTCCAAGTAAACTTTTTGGCAGCAAGATGTTCCATGTTGGTGGAATAACTTACCAAACGTTAAATCACACTGGAGTTTGCCAGTACAATTTGTGAAATTCTTTACAAACTTGATGCAATAAAATGACAGTCAGACAAATATTATAAAAGGTGAACAGAAATTTGCTGCAGTTTTATGGTTCTATCCATAATCCAAATGAGGAACAAATTGCCAGTATTAGAGGAGAATTCATGGGTTCTTTGCTCTGCATTATTTAGTCATAAAGACACTAATACACATGAAATGTCTTTGCATAGTATATAAAATGGATATTGTTGCATGAAAACAGTACAGCATTTCCATTTTTGGGAGTATATTTATATTTCGCCCATAGACAAGCATTCATTGTACAGTGCGTTGGAAGTAACAATTCATCTAAGTTTGGATAGCATTTTGATTGCAGTTGATAGCAGTTTACTTTAGTGATCAAAATCACAATTTGTTTCCGTCAGTGGGCGTATAGACATTGTCATTTGAAGTCTATGTCATTCCCATATTAGGAAATCAAGGTCTAAGATGTTTATCTCTATGGAAAATATGACTTTTTCAAAAGATGCTACTGTAGAGCTTTGTGGTAAACAAAAATGCCTGAAAGAGAAAGCAGCCCAGTGACCTTCAAATCACACTTACAAAGTATTATCATGTTTTTCTGGTTGCCAGGTGTAGTGGTAATTGCCTTTGTGGTTTGCTGGCTGCCATACCACACCCGTCGCCTAATGTATTGCTATGTCACAGAGTGGACAAGGTAAGTCCTGTCATAATCCACAACACACACAAAACAAAACGAGCAATTACAGATACGACAAGTCAGTGGTCTGAACTGAGATGAATGCACCAAATTAGATTAATCCATACACCTTGTTTTCTCTCTACAGTGAACTATATGACTTTTACCACTACTTTTACATGGTGACCAACGTGCTCTTCTATGTGAGTTCAGCCATCAACCCCATCCTCTATAACCTGGTCTCATCCAATTACCGCCAGATCTTTTTGTCCACCCTCAGCTACTTCTGCCGAACCTGTACAAGAAAGGGAAGAGCATATGCAAGGGGACAGAGGCTACAGTTTCTTCGCCATGCTCCAGAAACTTTGGTCACACCACGCACAAGCCAACACACCTTATGCACTAAAGATGTGTTGGAAACTATAAACTGATATACGTTTCTCTTAAAAACTTAATCAGTTGCAGATGTGTCATAATATGCTTTTTCACTAATCTGTGAAATTGTTTACATTTTCTGTTCAAATTCAACTGGAATTGCTGATCAGAATGATTGCAGAAGGTAATTTCTGTATCATGAGTAGTGTTTGTATCACCATTCAATAAGAATAAAAAATGTTTTTTTTTAGAAATCATAGTTATTGCACGCATACATTTTCTCACATTTGAAACTGTGTTTCAGTCCTTTACACATGGCTCCTTTCCTATATGCAAAAAGCTGCCATGACTTACTGTGCATGTCATCAGATGAGGGAGGATTCATTTTGTTGTGATTGTACCGTGATGCTTATCCTTGCTGAAGAGAGAAACAAGCTTGTGATTGTATGTCATTCAGTAAAACGTCCTTAATTTACCATATCATTGCTGATTCATTTACATTATGCTGCAGATATAGCATAAATGTGGTTTCACATTCTACAAATTTGAATGATTAAAATGCTAAATTAATACAATTTATTAAATCTGGATACAAAGGAAACTATTTTCTGCATTTTTTTTCTACATCCATTTTGATGGAATATGACAAACACTGATTGTTTGTTTGGGCAGAGATGTGAATTTTAATGCCATCAGGTTTTGTGCAATGCATGGAAATGATCAGGTTCAGTTTCAGAGTCCTCCTCAGTTCCTCCAGCTGTTGTTTGGATTTGTGCAATTCCATCAGCAGCTCCTGATATAAAATTCATGAACGACTGATTGAGTCAAACCAGATTTCTAATGGAAACTACAAGTAATACTGGATTTCTGCAAGGAACACACTGATATACTGTACATAAAATCAGTATTTTATGTGAAAACACTCCTTGCTCATCTAAACAGTTTTTAAATATTATTTTTGTAGACGTTTGCACAGTAATGTATATTTCAAAATTTAATCATTCATTGGATTAAACAGTGTCACTGGCTTGATGTGAAATGGTTCATCGTAGAAGAACTTACAAACTTAGGAACCAGGGGTCTCAATATCTACAAGCAAATAATTAAATATTCCAGCATGACTGTGCACTGGGGCGCAGTCATTCTGGAATAAAAAAGTTCTTGGTATGTCTTCTAATTTTTTTATCAGTAATGTTGAAATTGATAAAAATTTGAAAATATGAAAAATATGAAAAAAATGTTTGTGGAACAGTTTTCTTTACAAAACTCTGCATATACTTGCTCCAACATGAACAGAAACAAACTGTATTTAAGACCCTAACTTTATCTCAAAACTGTTTCATATAGTAACTTTCTCGGGTCCAAGACGTCAGGTTCATATCATCACCCCTGAATTTTAAAGGAGTTTTTCAAAACAAACCCTTCTGAATTCCTTTTCTTGTTTCTTTTACAGATGTGTTGTTGAATAAGTGGAAATCAGCTTTAAAAGTCTGTAAGACAGTTCAGTTTCTATTATTGAGAGTGCTGATGACAGCAGTTCAGTCTAAACCAAATATGTAAAAAGAAAACCCTTCGCCACACAAGACGAGATATAAAGGTAAGAATTTTTAAAGGAAGTTATAGCATCATGAGTAACCGTAGAAAAAAAAAACATTTTTAAGGTAAACACTAAACAATACTAAAAAGGGTAAATAAAATCCTGCGTCGGTTAATGTAAACATCATCCTGCACTAAAAACGGCGGGAGGCGCGAGCTGCTCCGCCTCATCGAGCTTAGCCTAGCCAAGTCTGTCGCTGAATTAACACTTAAAATAACGAAAGACATTTTTTAAGGTAAAAATAAGATGTTAAATTGAAATAAAAGTGTGCAGACATAACTAGCTGTATTAGCACTCAGAGGGCTTCATTTTTTTGTAGTTTACACGCACTCTGCTAGCCACGAACGAGCTAACCCGGTTAGCACGACGAACTGCTAAATCCGTTTGAATGAAACACGGTTACACTGATCTGACTTCTCTTTAAACGAGTCACTGCAGCTTATAAGATAAATTTTCTCACTCGCTGTGCAGCGGAGTATGTTTTGTCACCCCTTCCAGCAAGCGAGGGAAAAGTGCCGGCGTTACTAGTAACTTAACTGAGCTGATTAAAAGTTTCCTAATCAATTTTCTGAACAGGTGGGTACGAAACAGACTTGTGGGTAACAGACACTGTAGTATGGACAAAAGTATTGGGACGCCTGACTATTAAACCAACAGGGACTTAATCACATTGCATTCAAATACATATACTTACAGCTTTAGCAGCTTCCATTCTTTTAGGAAGGCTTTCCACAAGATTTGGGAGTGTTTCTGTGGGAATTTGTGCCTATTCAGTCTGTGGAGCATTTATGAGGTCGGGCAATGATGTTGGATGAGAAGGCCTGGCTCCCTTACAGTTCATCCCAAAGGTGTTGGATGGGGTTGAAGTCAGGGCTCTGTGCGGCCAGTCAAGTTCTTTCACACCGAACTCATCCAACCATGTCTTAAAGGACCTTGCTTTGTGTACTGGGGCACAGTCGTGCTAGAACAGAAACGGTTCTTCCCCAAATTGTGCCCACAGAGTTGGAAGCATGGCTTTGTCCAAAATGTCTTGGTCTGCTGAAGCATTAAGATCGCCCCTTACTCGAAGTAATGGGATGCTCTTTTACCCATCTCTGAGTAAAACATTTATGAGATAGATATAATAAACGGGGAAAATTTTAGTTTTCTGAACCACAGTTTGTAAATAGTGTAATGTTAAAAATGTGGTTTATTCACTACGTATTGATGAATGTTTTCACAGGTACACAAACAAGCCACAAGGGAAGAGAGTATCTCTTACCTCTCAAGATGGAATTCTTCACTCAACTCTTTACCTCCAAGCGTGGGTCAATGGCCAGAATCTGGCTTGCGGCCCATTGGGAAAAGAAGATAACCAAAGCCCATGTATTTGAGTGCAACCTGGAGATGACCATCAAAGACATTATTTCTCCCCAGGTATTGGAAATTGCACTTGTGAAGTGAGTTAACACGTTTTTATTTAGTAGGCATTGCATGAGAATAGTTTCTGTCAGTGTTGTAAATACACATTTCGTGTATGTGTGTTTTTGCTGTGTTTTGATGCCAGATCAAGATTGGTCTGCGGACTTCCGGTCACCTGCTCTTGGGAGTTGTGCGGATCTATTCTAGGAAGGCAAAATATCTCCTTGCAGACTGCAGTGATGCCGTAGTTAAAATCAAAGTGGCTTTCCGACCAGGTTATTGCAACCCCTGAATTTACAACTATAAACCATATAGTTTATATAGTTGGTTCATGCATAAATGGTGGGTGTGAGTCCAAGCATTTTTTCCTCAAGGAGCAGATAACATCTGAATTATTTGTTTAAAGTTTGCCTTCAATGAGATCTGTCAAGTGACAATGTAATGTGTTGATTAGGATAAATGCTTCTGCTCATTGCTGCTTCTTGTGGACTACTGACAGCTACCCTAACTACTGACATCTATTTACAACAGTTATATTCACAAACAATAAAATGAGGAAGAATCTGTGCATAATAGTTAGGTGTTTTTTTAAACCTCATTGATTTGCTGTTAAGAATGATTTGTTCTGCCTCTTTGTGTGATTAGTTATGCAGAATTATAAGCCTGAACTCATCCTGACAATGTCCAAATATTGTTTTTTGTGTTTCAAAGAATGTCTGATACAGGAAATCACCTTTAAGTGTTATAGGAAAGGACAACGACAGTCATCTGTATAATAAAAACAAGTGTAAACTAACAATAAATTAGTTCATTTGTCTAAGAGTAAATGAGACATGAAACTACATTCAGGTTGTAAATAGAAATGAAAAAACTATATATGATCTTTGAAGTATAGTCATGTTTGCTCTGTCATAACAGGACAGATGGATCTGCCTGAGGAAGGGATGGAGGCCCTGTTCAAGGCTATTACACTGCCAGAAGAATTCACTGACTTTGATTCACAGCTACCTGACCTCAAGTATTTCCCCATATTTACTCAAAATATCAGAGATCCGTCTAAAATGTGTTTTCCCATTTATGCTCTGTTATGTAAAATGCATGAGTATAGTGACTTTGAATTGTGTCTCCCTTCCAGCAACATTGATGTAGTAGATCACTTCTCACTGAATCAGTGTCGCACAGAGGAAATCACTCTGAAAGAAAACTTTGGAAACAGTTTTCTCAGCATGGATAGCATCGGTAGGAACATCAGCAGAACTAGCTTTAATTGTGAAGATAAAAAATAACTGCAAGGGTAAATCGTTGTTTTTCTTTCTTATTTTAAAGGAGATGCCACCCAGTCTCACTTTGACATGAGCTTCCACACTGGTGATGGGTTTGGTGATGAGGGGATGGCTTTTGACATTATTGGTAATGATGGCATTTTCTCATATTCAAATAAAATAAGGGAGTGTAAATACTGATATTAGTATTAAAACACATTTTATTGAAAGGCTCAGAGCTGTTGCAACATCTTAGTTAGTCAGTCAGTCTGAAATACCTGTCTCAATTATAAAGTAAAGAGGCCACATATAGTCATGCATGAACACATATGATGGTTTTGTAACTTATTAGTGAAATAATGTAACTAGATTTGGAATAAATATGTTTGCCTGACTTTTTGGGATATTACATTGTCATTCGTCAATTCCTATAGAAGCAGTTCCTTAACTTATTCTCTGCTTTTCTTTATGTAAATTAAAGGCAGACTAAAATTGCATGTGGCGGAAACATTCAGTTTCGTAAGGCATACATTTCCTTTTCACAGATTTCATATCAAACACTAGTGAGAATGGTGTCCTGACTGATTCAAATGTGAATTCATCGTATGAGCTTCCTGCAACACCCCCACCAACCGCTGTCAGTGAGACAGGTAATTATGACCATTTGGACTGTTTTTCTTTTCTACTGGACAGTTGTTTGTTCCGTTAATATCTACACTTCAGTTCCGTATATTTCTTAAGCCATGAATCGTGTGTGTGTGTGTGTGTGTGTGTGTGTGTGTGTGTGTGTGTGTGTGTGTGTGTGTGTGTGTGTGTGTGTGT
>JBBJLS010115810.1:0-18274 GCA_037577275.1 Bryconaethiops microstoma
ACACATACATATACATATATATATATACACATACACACATATATATACATACATATACATATATACACATAGTATATATATATACACATATAGTATATATATATATACACACACATACATACATATACATTATATATATATATACATATATATTTTATATATATATATATGCGCAAATAAGACATTATGAAAGATACTAGCAGTACTACTGTGATAAGTAAACAGTTCACATTCCTTTAACATATTGGTGCAAGGACCTGAATCTTATAGAGTGGAATCAAACCACGTTTCTGTACATTCTCCCCCAGCTTTGCTCTGTTTGGCACGTCCTGCCAGGATCTGAGGCTTTTTATCCACGCAGGAGTGTCCAGTCATGTGGGCAACAACAATCATACATTTTTGTATTTATACTCTACACACGTATCCGACGAACTGTACTACACAAACTACTCACGAGGGCAACGTGACGAAACTCATGGCATTTTCATCAGTTTCTGACGTGGACGACGACGCTTTTCCTTCTTTCAAGACATTGGAACAAAGTGCATGTATTAGAAAACAAAAGGGAATCGCTGGCCATCGACCGCAGTGATACACCAATAACGGAGAACAACGGAACCGAGGACAAAAACAGCTCAAATCTGAGCGAAATCCGCAAAATATTCTTCCTCACTTCAGCCCTGATGTCACATGTTTTTTTTTCTAAAACCGTGGTCACAGCAACCTGCTGTACATGCTGCTCTAAAATCCAATTTTGGACGTTTAAAATGGATTAATATTCAAAACAAATAGACCACTCCCACTTTTAAAAACAAACAAACAAACAACCAAAAACAAATACAAAATTGATCTCTGTGGGAAGAGCAAAATTGTCATTAGTGAACACCTAGGGTGGAACAGATAGAAAACAAACAAAAAACAAAACAAAACAGTGAAGCCCTTGTCATATCAGTGAACACTCTTTTTTTTTTGATGGACGTTCATAATAGAAACACTATATACAATACAGTACAGATGGGCAGATCTCAGTGTGTGTGTGTGTGTGTGTGTGTGTGTGTGTGTGTGTGTGTGTGTGTGTGTGTGTGTGTGAATGGGGAAGTCTTTTTAAGTCGTACTCTCGTCACACCTTAAGAGTGGACTGATTGAGCCGAGTACATTTCTGGCTCAGTTTACTAAAATTAACCATGCAAAGCTGATCGGTGGGGGCAGTGTATGACCACTCGCGCTGTCTTTAAAAACAGATAAAAACAGAAAAATGTGCAAAACAAAATATAATACGTACTCCCTAAATCTGCACGAAGAAAGTGCTGCACTGAACTGACTTGTGCGCATCATTTCCACACGAACGACAACACGAACACAGTAACTGATGCGTTGTCATTCGTGT
The DNA here is from genome assembly GCA_037577275.1 of Bryconaethiops microstoma. Lineage (NCBI taxonomy): Eukaryota > Metazoa > Chordata > Actinopteri > Characiformes > Alestidae > Bryconaethiops > Bryconaethiops microstoma. The sequence goes on from JBBJLS010115810.1 coordinate 1,388, forward strand.
TGAAATGATGGACACATTTAAACCCAGTATATTCCAAGCACTAGAATTCAGTGCGCCCCCTCCCTGCCTCAGCTTTTCCCGGACAGGCCTAAACAAGCAACACGGGCCATTTCCATGAGCTCAAGGCCTTTTTTAATCCCTAATAACAGAAGACACAACTGGGCTGAGACACATGAAGAAAGAATGATGACCATTAGACGCTGCTACTGCCTGTTCCTTATTCTCATTATATCTGTGAAGGCATCCTCACTTCACGTACAAAAATACAAAACTTAACGGAACGTAAAATTTCTCGAAACGTCTACTGTTGTCTGAGAAGAAATAAAATGGTACTTGTGTCATTTCAGTTCCTACATAACTTCAACAGCATGGTTTTTTTTTTTTTACTTTGTATTATTTTTTTTTCATTTCTTTTTTCATTTGTGTGGACAATGTGGATGTGATTTTTTACATCTGAGAGTTTTAATAACGTTTGGCCCGTTCGCTCGGATGTAAAAAGCCTAAGTCCGATCGTTACGTTCAACTGGATGCTGACCCATGAGAAGCAACAGAACAAGCAAGTCGTGTAAATGAAGGTGTCCATGAGGGGGCGCTATACTAACAGGAGCAGCTGCTCTCGGTGGCTGGAGGCTCCTGCGGTTTATCCAGCTTGATGTCAATCACTGAGAGGTTCACTGTCAAGGAAGTCTAGCATCTGCTTTACTGAATACGTTACATGCTTTACTGCAGTCTGTGGAATATCAAATTATATAATCAAATAACAATAACAGATGTATTTGACCCCTTAGATCCCAACGGAATTCAACAGCACTCGCCCTGACAATTTTTCAGTTATCAATGCTTTAAATATAGCATTTTATCATAAATGCAGGAGAAAAGGGCAACAACTCAAAGGATAGGATATTAGAAAAAAACTCATGTTATACACGGGCAATGGCAGTAAAAAATGAATTACAGACCAAGTCTCAGTGCACAAAAATAAACTGAAATAGCAGCTCGAAATCTTTTAATTTAGTATTAAATATTGAAACTTGCTGAGTTATAAAACTCACAAGGAAATTTATGAAGCTGAAGTTGGCTTATTTTCTGTTCATCCTTAAACAGAACATTATGTTCTATTCTGCCCTAAATAGTGCATTGATACGCTTTGCCCACCGCACCATTTAAGATGCTACTGAAAATATCAGCAGTACATGAGCAACAAACTTAATTCGGTAAGGCAGCTAAACTGACACTGAAAATATGCGGATAGTTTTGAAACAAAAATTGGGAGATCTGTGCCTTGAACCTACTTAGGTATCATCGCAGACAGAACAGTAACTTACAGTAATGAGAAAAGGGATGTTTAGTTACATAAAACTATCAAGAACAGGAGCATTTTGGTCAAAAAACAAACCAATATACTAAAATTATGCTTAAATATGAAATGTAGATAGAATTATTTTGAGTAGCACTGGAAACAAGTATTATTCTTTCAGAAAAAAAATGATGGATATTCAAAGCTTAAAAAAATACTTTGGTCCTAACTGGCCCTAAGGCTCTGTAATGTTCATATGACCCACAAAGTCATTCTGACAGACTGTAATTCACTACAGGACGGGTAGGGGGCAGTATGGCATCTACTGTTTCACCTTAAAAGCACTAAATAATGTTCATACGACGCACATCATTTTTACAGTAGAGTAGATAAATGAAATAACTGATAGATAGATATAAGATTGATTATATAATTACTGTACAATTACAAACAGTGAGCCGAGTGAATGTGAATGAAAGGATACTGCCCTCTTTGTTAGTCTCATCCAGGTTCTCCATCCCAGGCAGAGCAGCGGCCACTCGCCGGAACAGCTGAAGAACCAAAGCACAATGAGACAGTTCAGGATAAACTGAACTGAAAAAAGCACTGCAGGCTTTGCTTGATTCTTCAGCCAAATCAAATCTCAAAACATGTTTGGTGCTGTAGGCGATGGGTTTAATGGGATGGTGCCATATGGCTGAGCCTGTGGTCAGGATTAGGAAGGTTTTCTATTGCTTTCAGACTCACCTGCTTCACATTGCTGCCAGTTTTAGCACTAGTCTCAATGAACATCACATTCAGCTCTTTGGCCCTCTGCTCTCCTTCCTCAATCGAGATTTGCCTGTTTATACACATAAAAAGTCATGAATACATGGGTGGTATTGGCTTAGTAGGTAAAACATTTGCCTGTGAACCCAATGACCACAAAGTTGCAGGTTTAAAACCCCCCACTTTCTTCGACTGTGTCCTTGAGCAAAACACTTAACCCTCAGTGTCTCCAGAGGGACTGTCCCTGTAACTAACGACTGTAAGACCGTCTCTGTAACTAACGACTGTGAGACTGTCCCTGTAACTAACGACTGTAAGACTGTCCCTGTAACTAACGACTGTGAGACTGTCTCTGTAACTAATGACTGTAAGACTGTCTCTGTAACTAATAACTGTGAGACTGTCTCTGTGACTAACGACTATGAGACTGTCCCTGTAAAAAATGACTGTAAGACTGTCCCTGTAAAAAATGACTATAAGACTATCCCTGTAACTAACGACTGTGAGACTGTCCTTGTAAATAATGACTGTAAGACTGTCACTGTAACTAATAACTGTAAGATTGTCTCTGTAACTAATAACTGTAAGACTGTCCCTGTAACTAACGACTGTAAGACTGTCCCTGTAAATAATGACTGTGAGACTGTCCCTGTAAATAATGACTGTAAGACTGTCTCTGTGACTAACGACTGTAAAACTGTCTCTGTGACTAACGACTGTAAAACTGTCTCTGTAACTAATGACTGTAAGACTGTCCCTGTAACTAATGACTGTAAGACTGTCTCTGTGACTAATGACTTGCCCCTGTCCCAACTCTTTTCAGAATGTGTTTGAAGCCTAAAATGCAGGACTGGTTGTATATCAACAAATGAAATTAAACTGGCTAGACAAAACCTTGAAATATGCAATATCCTGGGGTTGTCTGATTTGGGGTTGTACGCTTTAGGACAAAACCTTCTCAGAATTATTAGGTGACAGTGATTCATCAAGAAGTGTTTTTAATCATATTGACTCTCTGTGAAAGTACTTTATCACAAAAAGGAGCATTAACTCCCGAAACATCTGGTTCCTGTCACCACTGCTGTGAAAAACTGAGTCTTGGTAAACATCCCAGAATAATAATTTCCATATTATGACAAAGCTAGCTTTTAACCTCCACATTAATTTACTGTTAATTTACTCTACACTGCATGACATGCAATCAACTTGACTATATGGAAGTAATGCTGTAATTCCTGAAGATTTAAAAGCCCAGGGTAGAACTGGTTGAGAAGTAGTCAGTCAGTATGACAGCCCCATGCATATCAGTGGTATATGCTGACATCGTCCTAGTCGAATAACATAAAAGCACTTCAAAATGCAACATAATTTAATGCAGTTCACACAGCCTTTTTTCTTTCAGGTGGAAAGCTGGTCTTTGACGAGGCGGATATCGAGCTTCAGGCCGAGAACATTCTAATCACAGATGGCGGAGCTCTTGAGATTGGAACAGAGGACAAACCTTTCCAGCACAAGGCCATCATCACACTTCATGGTCACCTGCGCTCTCCAGAAATCCCTGTCTATGGAGCCAAAACCCTGGGCATCAGAGAGGGAGTACTGGACCTGCACGGTATGCCTGTCAATTAGGGCTTTAGTTAATTCAGTTCTTGTCAGACGCACACCTTGTTGACTTGAGAATTGTAAACAACAGCAATGGAAATAAAGAACATAACAAGAAACTTTAGTTCAGCAGAGTATATAAAACATAATATCATAAAATACAAGGATTGAACAAATGCAAACCCTTATGGCAATTCAATGAAAGCCTTAGACTTTCACCCAAGGGTCTGTGATCTATTTTAAATATTCTTCCCCAGGTATCCCAATCCCTGTCCCTTGGACCCGCCTTGCCCAAAATGCCACTGTCAGGTCCAACACACTCATCCTAATGGACTCTGTCACCTGGAGAGTTGGAGATGAAATTGTCATCGCCTCCACAGGGCACAGGTATAAAACCATAATACACTCACAATTTCAGCCTCTTGTAAACTGATATCTATGGTCGTGGAAATGGACCATTCCTGTTTTCTTGTGGGACTTAGGGATCTCAAGATAAAAATCTCAACTTACTTTGCAGGCACAGCCAGAAAGAGAATGAGGTCAAAATAATCGCAGCCGTGTCAGCGGACGGCAGGACCCTGACCCTGACTGAGCCTCTGAAATACACTCACCTGGGGGTGTCCGTCACCCTGCCCGACGGATCTGTGTTTGAGGCGAGGGCGGAAGTGGGTGTGCTTACCAGGAACGTCGTCGTCCGCGGATCGGTCAACCAAGAGTGGAGTGACCAAATCCTGGCTTGCCCTGATGGTTTTGATACAGGTAGGAACAGATTTTTTTCAGAATTTGGCCATTTCTGGCAGCCAATTGCAAGTTTGCTAAACAAACAACTTCCGCCCCAACTGCCACTGTAAATATTAGGGGTGTGACGAGATCTCGCGATATTAAAATGTCACGATATTTCTCGTCATGCAAAAAGCAGCATCCGGCAGCAGTGAACATAACATCTGAACAGGAGCGTCAGAGACATTTTTAATGTGGGAGGGACACACTGGTTTGGGGCGGTGGGGTGATTTCCTTGGGGGTTGGGGCATAAAACGCATCTCCAAGAAAACGCTTCCAGTACTTTAAAGTAATTTGTGTGACAATATTTTCACTGTTAATTATCTAGCAGGTAGCCAAAGGGTGACAGACCGATCACGAATAATTTGGAAGCGATGTCAGAAAGTTGTGTTATACATTAACAGTGTGCAAAGACAACTACAGAACCTGCACAGAACCACCACAGAACCACCTGTCTCCACTTCCCACAGCAAACCTGTCCATCAATGTTATCTTTGTCCCAAGTGAGTCTTTTCAACTGCAGGAGACAGAGTTAGGACCCAGAGGTCTCAACTACTCGCAGAAAATACGGATATACTTTTTTCCAGAAATCTGACCGTATCTCAGGCCAGGCTGTGTGGTTGTAACCATCTCAGGTCCAGAGCTCTGTATAAAATTCTGGTCACTCTGTACCTCGAGCACTGACAGTGAACTACTTTGATTTATGGTTTGCACTTATTTTCACTTAAAATAGACAAAGAAAAGTTTATTTTTCTTAAATATATTGTTTGTATTTTTTATGTTGTGAAAAGTAGTTCAGTTAGAAGGTCACACACAGCTTCAACAGGGCAGGAGTTCATGCACAGTTATAAGGTCGGATGAAACTATTGAGAATCATAGAATCATGAGAAGCCAGTAATTTGAGTCACTCACTTACAGTTAAAACTCAGTGTGTGCATATTGTTCTGTCCAGTTGCTGCTGCATATGACAATTCAAGCTTAATGACTAATAATTAAAAGTAAAACTGCAGTGATCAGTTACATCATTTCAAAATGTACAAGTGTTGTTTTGTGATTTTGACTTTGAGTGAAATTAAAGGCTTTTTCCAGTCGCCTATTTCATCTTTAAAGTTTTCTGAAAAATCTTGTTAAGATCTCGTCTCGTCTCGTTCTCGTGATCCCAATTTGGTGTATCGTCTCGTGAGCTGAGCATCTCGTCACACCTCTAGTAAATACACCTTCATTGATTAAATGCTGCACAATATTTATTATTTATTGCCAACTTACTCTATATTCGCATTTTTGCACACTTAACGACTCTGCTGCTGTAATACAGTATGTGTCATAATTCATTCATTCAAATCTGTTCCTTTAAAATTGTACTGCAGCTGCTGTCTTTCAACTTTACTATATGTTGTCTTGTCCTGTTTTGTTGCTCCTAAGTGTTTCTTGCGCTCTCTTTCCGGCTGTCTTTGCCCTCTCTGTATTTTGACCTGTCTGAACTTACATATTCTTACGTATTTCTGTTTTTGTTCTTGCGTTGCACCGCGGTCCTGGAGGACCGGTTTAATTTCACTGTCTACTCTTAATACTGCTAGAATGACAATAAACCCACTTCACCTGAAGTGACTATTTATATTCACAGGGGAGTTTGCCACCCAGACTTGTTTCCAAGGAAGATTTGGAGAAGAAGTTGGAAGTGACCAGTTTGGAGGCTGCATTATGTTCCATGCACCGCGACCTAATGAAAATCTGGCCATTGGCAGAATCGAATACGTTGAGGTATGTAACAACATCTATTGGAGATTATAAACACATCTGAAGTACTGGTGCAACTAAATTATTCTCTTGGAAATACCTTACCGCCCCCTAAACTGATATTTTGTTGTCTTAATCTTCTCTTCATTGTAGTTATTAGAGTAAGGAATGGAATTTTTAATAACTTATTTAATAATTAAAGGAATTTTGATTCAATGCACTGACTACCTGAGTTTACCTGAGTCCCGCTTTGTGTCCCTGGCTAGGTTTTCAATGCTGGTCAGGCATTCCGCCTGGGTCGCTACCCCATCCACTGGCACTTAATGGGTGACATTAAGTTCAAGTCATATGTTCGAGGCTGTGCCATCCACCAGACCTACAACCGCGCCGTCACCATCCACAACACTCATAACTTGCTGGTGGAGCGCAACATCATCTACAACATCATGGGAGGAGCCTTCTTTATTGAGGATGGCATTGAGACAGGTAACATCTTGCAGTACAACCTTGCTGTATTCGTGAAGCAGAGCACCAGCTTGCTGAATGATGATGTGACGCCAGCTGCCTACTGGGTCACCAATCCCAACAACATCGTCAGGCATAATGCTGCCGCTGGAGGAACTCACTTCGGTTACTGGTACCGGATGCGTGACCACCCTGAGGGTCCGTCTTATGATAGCAACATCTGCCAGAAGATGGTGCCTCTGGGAGAGTTCTACAACAACTCAGCGCACTCGCAAGGCTGGTTTGGACTGTGGACCTTCCAGGAATACTTCCCAGTACAGAAGGGCTCCTGTTGGTCCACCAAACCCCAGCCAGCTGTGTTCCGCAAACTCACCGCCTGGAACAACCAGAAGGGAGCGGAGTGGGTGAACGTTGGAGCTGTGCAGTTCAGCGAGTTCCTCGTTGTGAATAACGAACTGGCTGGCGTGGAGTCCAAGCGCATCATCCAGCAGTATGTGAGTGGCTGGGGGCTGACAGGGGGTGCAGCTCTGGACAACAGCACCTTGGTGGGCCACGTGGACGAGCTGGGCCTGGGCAGCAGTTACTGCACCGCCAGAGGAGCCGTTCTTCCACTGGAGGATGGCATGAGCGTCCTCAACACCAAGTTCATGAACTTCGACCGACCTTCTTGTGCTGCCATTGGGATGACTGAGATAGTCGGGACCTGCCATTCTTTCTGTGGAGGCTGGAGCGCCAAATTCAGCGGAATCCAGTTTCACCAGACGCCCAATAAAGCTGCTTTCAGATGGGAACATGAGGTGGTTCTCATAGACACTGATGGATCCCTAACAGGTATTCGCCAAAAACGAGATAATACAGATCCGTGAATGTACAGTACACAGGCATTTGTTGTTTGTTTGCGAGACGTGATTCTCCTTACAAGATCAGCCTGGATATCTTTTGTGTATATCAAGTTTGTACATGTTTTCACATGTTTACACACACAGGGCTTTGGTAAATCAGGGCCTTAGTCTTATTTATAAGACTATTCGTTCCTATTGTTTAGGGCAAATATGATAAAAGCACTAAAACATAATTGGGCAAATATCAACCTAAAAGTGTTTATAAACCACCTAAAATCTTTGCTTTAGAAATAAAAGGTTAAATTTCTTCTGCAGGGGGCCTCGCCTCAGTAGACCCCGAGACAGACTCCGGGTACCCACGACCCTAGTAAGCGGTTACGGAAAATGAATGAATGAATGAATGAATGAACATTTAGTTTCTTTTCAACTACATTATAACAGATCAGCTGTCATTAAAGACATAATATGGAAGAAAAAAAGCTGAACAAGCTGAACAAAATGCAAGAGAAATGAATCCAGGTAGAGGTTTATAATCCAACTCTATGAATCTTTTTCGGTTTCTCGTAAAGTCGATATATAGTGGTCAAAAGTATTTGGACACTTTTAACCATTTAAACAATAGTATACTCCAAAGTTATTAAGTCCATCCAATGGTTGGCCTCTATGTTGCTGTTTTTCTTACTGCGGAGTCTGTGGACTTAATAACTTTAATAACTTAATAACTGTTCATAGGACTGTGCACTCAGAAGCATACACAACAATTCTAGACGGAACCCTGCAGAAGACTACAAAGAAGCTGCTCAAAGAATAATAGTCAGAGAAGCACCAAAATACTTATCATGAGCAATTCCTTCATCACAGAATTTAACTAGAGTAATGTACTTGTATCTCAGTCAGTAACCGATTAATTGTCTCAACAGGGAACCCGGGAAATAAGGTTCTACCGAAGAGCAACCTCCTGGATCCGGCCCGCTGTTCTGACAGCGCTGCCTGGAGCGTGGGCTTCCCTGGCTCAGTATGTGATAACGCCACAAACTTCCATCGTCTGGCCTTCAACAACCCTTCACCTTCCTCACTCTTAGCCAAAGATGTCATTCTTACCAACGCATACGGTACATTTTGGCTCCATGTATTGTTAAAAAATAACACTTTCGGGAGTTTATTTGACTGTAAAATGTAAATTAATATTTTTTTGTGCACAATTCATGCAAGCCATTGCGTAGTTAGAATAAAAGCTGTTGTCTCATGTTCTAGGAACCAGTGTTGTTCCCTTTGTGGAGAAACTGATTACCCACAGCTTTGGTTGGATGGCACTTATACCATCCGGCCAACAGTACAACTGGTACTTCCGTGGTGCCGCCCAAATTAGTAACATCTCATACAGCGCACTGTTCTATGGCTTCAGGGTAATGTCTTATGGCCATCCACTACACATCTCGACATCTTATTTTATTACACATACAGGTTTCAGGCTACTTGAGATATCTCTGTGTTTATTTAATTGCACTTTAAAATAATGTATTTGTCAAATGGTTTTTCAAAATAATGTATTAAGGCTAATAAAATATATTTTAAATGAACCATTCATTTAATCACTCTAGGTATGGTTTCATGCATTCAGTTATGTGTACTAAGGGTGAAAATGATATTTTTCTTTCCTTAAGGAGAAAGAATTAAAGCAAATACTAAAGAAAACATTACAATTAAAAGATGGATATGATAGGAGTCACAGCTGAGATCACCTGAAGTATAAAAGAGTTCTTTAAATGACATGGTTTCCTTTCCTCTTTCTTTAATAGCCCCAGGATTATGTCATTATAAATCACAACCTGACCCAACGTCCTGACGCCTTTCATATAATAGACAACAGGAATGGCTCCTCTGTTCCCCTGGATCCTGCTTTGAATAGAAGTGGAGATTGGTACTTTAACGAGTCTTCCAAGAGTCTCTACTACCTCGGTAAACCTTCTAGCTTTTATCTAATATAATTTGCACTGGTTTAAGCATTTTATCGGTTTGAGCCTTCACACCATCATTATTAGTGAAGGCTGAAGCCCAGCTGCACAGTCTGCTATGCAGACAGGGTTAAAAATGTATTTTAGTGGAATTTATTATGCCACTGGACCTCTAGGAGCAAAACAGCCCCAAAACATTAATGATCCACTAAGATATTTGAAAAGGGGTATTAGGCATTTTTCTTTGTATGAAGTCCCTATTTTTTTAATCTGTTCAGGTCAACACCCTTCTGTCTCATTTGAGTTGACAGCTCTTACAGGTTTTAGCAATGCTGATGGATCAATAAAAGATTTTAAATATGTAGGAAATGGGTCATAGACAACAATGATGTTCCTAGAGACCAAGAGCAATTAAGAGAGATTTTTTTCCACCAAAAGATGCAAATTTCATTCTTTCTTACTAAGGATGCCAAAGCAAACACAATTCTTAAGATAAAACAGCACTCTTATTTATTTCCATGCTTAAAATATTTTTGAGGAACAGCTGAATCATTAATTATATACAGTCGTAAACGAAATTATTCGTACCCCAGGCAAATTTTGACAGTTACTTTTATTCAACCAGCAAGTTTCTTCTTCATTGGAAACGACACCGGCGTCTCCCAGAAGATGATAAGACGATGTACAAGAGGCGTCATTGTGAAAAAAAAATATTTCTCAAATTTCATTTACATTTGAACAAAAAGTGGCGTGTCCAACATTAGTCATACCTTTTGCAAACTGTCCCAGTCTGTGGGAAAATACCAGTGGAGACCCGCAAAAAGCTCGTCAGCAATTATAGGAAGTGTTTGATTGCTGTAATAGCCCAAAAAAACACTTTTCTATCGATTATTGAGAAGGATATGAATAAAATTGGACATGCCATTTTTTGTTCAAATGCTTTTTTACATCAAAAGAAAATGATAACCCCCCCCGTCAGACCAATGTATGTATCTGGGTCACCACGCACGGATTTTGTGGGTCGACCGGCATTTAAATACACACACACTCACTCAAACAACCAATACGACACAAACCATAATTACAACCTTTTCCTGAAACAGAAAACAGATGGACTTGTCCTTAGGCACCTAGCACACACACACACACACACACACACACACACACACACACACACACACACACACACACACATTAGGGAATCCCTAATACGTAGGTGAGGAACTCAGTTGGGGCCGTAACCGAGACGGCATGACATGTGTGTGTGTGTGTATATATATATATATATATACACACCGGGCTACTTATCCGTGGCCTACCCTGAATCTCTTAAGGGGTTCCAGTAATTCTAGCGCTGACTTTATGTGTGATGGATAATAAAAGCTGGCTGCTGTGGTTTTCTCTGCTGTTGTGGATTCTGGTGCTTATGTGTTGTGTAATGTTTTTTCCACAGTGTCTGGAAAACCGAGTAGCCTGAGCAATGCTGGCAGTGTTGACAGATCGACAGCAGACATATCTGTGGTGCTGAACGTGTATACCTGTTTCTACCCAAACTGTACCCAGCCCACACCACCTCCACCTGCCAGCCTCTCTCCCATAAACTCCATGTATGTCACAAATACTCAGTGAACAATAGAACGCTATAATACACTGCATGCTTAGCACCCTAGTCTTTTGGGGGGGGCAGCTGGTGGCTTAGTGTTTAGGGAGTTGCCCCTGTGATCAGAACGCTGTGGGTTCGAATCCCAGGACTGCTTGTGTTACCACTCAGGTACCCTTGAGCAAGGTACCATCCCACACACTGCTCCCCGGGCGCCCCTCATTGGTGCCCGCCCCCTGCTTTACTTGGTGAATGGGTTAAATGGGTTCAATGCAGAGAAAGAATTTCACACTGTGCACTGTATCCAGTGTTTAGTCCCAGCTGGATTAAGGAGAGCACCTTAGTTGGCTCCTGTAGATTCTGTATTTAATTTAATAAGTTCACTGACATTCCCTAACCTAAAACATAACATTCACTCTAATCCTAAAATTAACCTTAACCCAAAGCCTAATCCTTATCCTAACCCTGGTCCTGTTTAAAATGCAAACACAACCAATGTTACCTTCTTTCGCTTGACTGTTTAATCACGATGGGTGAATTCCAAAAAGAAAATCGTTCAGCAAAAATAAGAGCATAACTAACATTCTGCTTCATGCATTTTGCCAGATCAATCAATGAGCTCGACCTCAATATGTTTTACCTCTATAATATATAATATGAGTGATATGAACGTCAATTTGGTTAAATTATATTTTAAGTAACTCTAGCAGTACCATTAAGACCCACAGATTAAAATCTGCTCTAGTCCCTGCTTTAGTAGAGCAACAAAAAGAAATTTGTCAGTGAAACATGTGAAATGTATGTTTGTATGCTCTCTGTAGTACTTGGTCCAATCAGTCACTTGAGTCACTACAGTGTGAACCAATCCCATACAACAACTTCACTGAACCACGAGAGGGCGCCGATGTTGTCATTCCTGCAGGTACTGCTGTCACTTGTAAAACTAAGAAAAGTTATCGTACTTGAAGAAAACCCTAATCTGATGAACTGTGTACCAAGGCTTACTCTCTTGTTTTCCACAGGCGTGTGTGTGGTTTTGGACACTACGATCCCTCCCTTAAACAAGCTCACAGTGAAAGGAGTCCTGGAGATCAAACACACCACAAACGACATCATCGTCCTGACCGCCACTTACATTTCTATACAGGTGAACACTGTGGGGTGGATATTCTAAGAAAATGCATAAGAAAGTTTACCCAGTGACATACTCACATCTAATCAGAATGCACTTTGGGTACTAAATAGTTACTCTGGATACTGCTTTGGATATTTTATGATTGATTAATTGTTTTCATTAAGAACCACCTAAAGCTGCAACCCGCTTCCCATGAGTCTCCCACTTGGTTATCAGACTTAGTGACAACTGTTATGCTGTTTATAGTCACATGATCTTCAAAAACAGAAACTGTAATCTGAACCGCAATCTGTAATATTTTCAAACTCACACTGATCTCGATTTTTGTAATCAGTTCATGTAATCCAGATTACACATGCTCTCTTAGTACCCAACGCAGATAAGGCAGGTAAGCAGATAGATAGAAAGATAGATAGATAAATACATAGATAGATGTGTGTGTGTGCATTTTGTAATGTAGTCTCATAAAATTTGCAGAAAACTGACATATTTACGTTATAGAGGATTATGGAGAATGTGTTTCCATTTTCATCACAACAAAACTGTCCAAATAGTGCCAGTTAACTGGGCACGAATTAAGCAAAGTCTTGCATTAAATTGAAGTGGAAAAGCCATTTCACCATTAAAACAACATTTAGTTTTGCGTGTACTTAACCTGAATCTGGGAACCGACCAAAAATGTTTTCAGATTATATGAAGGTTTATGGTTCTTCACTCACAAACCTCTTTTCTAAACCTGGTGTTTTACTGAAGTCTACTGAAGTCGAGTTGCTAAATTATTAAATCTATTTTTAATGTTTGACCTTTTAAAAAAAAATTGATTGCTTTATTAAATGTCAATGTTTGTAGGTTGTTTGATTACAAATAAAATGGACAATAACCAGAGTTCAATGTATCTGCTCGTATAGGGAGGACGTCTGATTGCAGGACGGGTTGACCAGCCCTTCACAGGAAACCTGCAGATCGTTCTGAGAGGAAAATATGACACCCCTGAGTGGCCTTTACCTGACGGACCAAACCAAGGATCTAAAGTGCTGGGTAAGGGCATAATGTACTGTAATCATACTATGAAATGTAAATATGAAAAGTGGGCTGGTACTCGTGTTGCACAATAATGATTTACAAGAAAAACTGAAACTGTGTGGCATCTATTTAAGTCAGGGCTTCAGAAGTAAATAAATAGTAATAAATTGTACTGAAAATATGATCTTTTTTTTTTAAAGAAGAAAACAGAACAGTCCAATCAAAACAGGCTATGTGAGGCTTTCAGACCGCCAGTAAATTAATTTGGTATACAGTAAGCCCCCACTTTCATGCGGATCAGCAGTCACAGTTTCAGTCCATCGCAGATTTTTGAACCTGCCGCCTTTGAGTACAGCTGACTGTGACGTCCAGGCCTCGTGCACCACGTGGCGGTTACCAAGGCAATCAGACCTGAATGGAAACAACCTCCGCTGCTCAGCGGCACCCCAAACATAAACAACCAGCATGAGGACGAGGGGGTGTGGCGCACAAGGTCCAAACATAAACAACCAGCACGAGGGCACACTCAGCCATACTTAGAGGCGGGAGGTTTGAAAGCAGCCAATCTGAGAACATTATTTATTTCTCCTTGCTGCTCATTGGCTGCTGCCCTGTGACGCAGCTGCAGTCCAGAATTTCCCCCGTGGAGCGTCTCGAGTGTTTCCGTGTTTTTCGTTTTGTTCTTCTTAAAGCCCTGTATTTTTATGACTGTAAATTAAATGAATTTATTACTGTATTTACCTGCGTATATCAAATAAACGCGCATGCAAGAATTACAGTACAGTCTATGCAGGGGTAACATCAGTATTTACATTCTAGCACTGGGGAATTCAGTGTACACTCTACAGTATGAATATGGGTTTACATTTACATTTTCTGTAAGGCTAATGAGTTTAAAATTAAAAGAAAGTGTTTTATTTGGCTTTTTTTTTTAACCACATCACAACAACGCGTTTTTTCACTATATGCGGGTGCTCTTGAAACGTAACCCCCGCGAAAAGCAGAGGTTTATTGTTCCAAAATATATTTGGAATATATCATAATATTGAATATTCATTGCCAACACTAATAATCATACATGTTTTGCGTTTCTGTGGGATTACTTGGTGCCACTTGATTCATTAAATGCTTGTAGACTCCATCAGCAGCCAAATAGTGTTAGTTACCTGGGCACTAATGAAGCTGAGACTTGCATTAAATTACAATTCCAAAGCCGTTTTACCATTAAAATATTATTTAGTCTTGGGTGTACTTCACCTAAATCTGGGAAGCAGCCAAAAGTGTTTTTAGATTATATGAAGGTTTAAGGTTCTTCACTCATTAACCTCCTTTCTAAATGTGGTATTCTAAGGAACCAGAAGTGTTTCTTTTATGGGGTCACTCCAAGAAACTTTTGTGGCCCCTTTTTAAAAAAAGTTTAGTCCAGTAGCACTGGAAGGAAGGGGCAGTTAGGGCTACAGGTTTAATGAATAGCTCCGGATTTCAAAAATGCCCAGGATGATTCATTGTTAGCATTTACATTAAACAATATCAGTGAATTTGTTGTTGTCTTTTAGGTGTGTTTGGTTCTCTCGACCTGTATGGAATGCCACACAATGTGTATCGCACCAAGCTGGCCAGCACAGCCCTGGCTGGCTCCAGGTCACTTTCCCTCCAGCAGCCTGTGGACTGGCAGGTGAGTACATGGAGTTTCTTTTCAACTTATGCGTAGAATGGAGACAGTATGACTTGTAGTATAATGATTTATAACATGAAATAGCCAAAATAAATGTCGATAATCGTTTCTGGATTTGTCTATTTTCAAATTCATTTGGTAGTCTGAACATGATTTTTGGACAACAGAGAAATACTAAAGCATAGTGGGGGGCCGATCCGATCCAGTCTGATATGGGCCTGGATCACTGGATCAGAAAAAACCCAAACTATCATGTAAATGCTTAACTAAACTTTGAGCAACAAGAGAGGTGTGTAAGAGCACGAGTGACACAGCTGAGCAGCAAGGCTGTGTCTCAAAGTCAAGTCAAGTCAAAGTGAACTTTATTGTCATCTATTCCATATACAGTCTACAGAAAGATTAAATGGTGTACATATAGTGCAACATACAAAACAAAGTATAAACTAAGATATAATAAGAGTAAGGTTTAACCTGTCCTGAATGTGTGGACAGCTCTCTGTGCATTGTATATAAATGTAAATAATATAAAATGTGCAATGATTGTAAAAATGTACCATGTAGTAAAGGATCATGCAAACAGTGTAACCAGTATAGACAGTAAAGTCAGTATAACCAGTATTGCTAGTATAACCAGTATAACCAGTATAGCTAGTATAACCAGTATAGCAAGTGTAACCAGTATAGATAGTTTAACCAGTGTAGACAGTATACTGGCTTTACTGTCTATACTGGTTATACTGTCTATATTGGTTACATTCAATATAGACAGTATAACCAGTATAGACAGTATAGCCAGTGTAACCAGTATAGACAGTATAGCCAGTGTAACCAGTATGGACAGTATAACCAGTATGGACAGTATAGCCAGTATAGACAGTAAAGCCAGTATAGCCAGTGAAAGCAGCATCTTAAGTTTGCTCCCTACACCCTTATCTGTAACTCATATTTATTAAGAATAATAACTTCAATAAATAATATTTCCACCAAGGAATGTTATCAATGATGTAGTTATCAATGACATTGCAGATTATTGTATAACTTGATGTGTGAGGTCTGTGCAGATATTCCACTTCTAGTGTGAACTAGAGGAGGGTGAAGTGTTTCTTTTATTGGGTCCATAGGCAGAACACCAGGAGGTAGCTGCCATCACAGTCCCGGGAGGGTTTCGGGCTGTCAAATGTCTCTTGGAGTAATGGATGCATTTACTTGAGAATCTAATGTGTCTCAGATCAACTCCTGAAGTAGTTTCAGTATTTAGATCTATATCTGTTTTAAATGTGTCTTGGGTGCGTTTACACCTGCATTTTTATGTGGTTTGGCCTTATCCAGAAATAATCTGATATTCAAGACACATGAAGTGGCCAAGCGTAAATGCGGTGTTGGAATATATATATATATATATATACATATATATATATATATATATATATATATATCAATAAAAGTAAATATCATCATAATACTCGGAGGTCGTCTGAACATACAGAGAACATCTGAACTATGGTGAGAAATGACGCAGTGCTGAAAAGGACATTAATCTTTTATCTTTAGCATTTTGTTTTTAGCTCCTCTCAACACAGGAGTATGTTTTTAATTGTCTTAACTGCTTGCCTTACTTTGACCAGGTGGGAGATCAAATAGTGTTGTCCACCACCAGTTATGATCCCTGGCAGACGGAGACTCGCACCATCACAGCTGTCTCGAACAACAACCTTACACTGACCCTAGACCAGCCACTCGAGTACACGCACACTGGTTAGTTCATCTTTGTGGGTAACTAAGAGCATGGTAGATTATTTTAGATGTAAAGGAACAAAACACAACTCAAAATTACTGTTGGGCAACGATTAAAATGTTTAATCACATGATTTTCGCATTGTTCTATGCAAACTTAAATAAGGAATTTAAAAGTAGTGTAATGCATGCTTTTGTTTTTAAAGTACTGCTGTATGAACAAAAGTGCAGTAACATTTGGTTTAAACACTTTAAACTAATAAGGAGCTTTTTA
>JBBJLS010115828.1:0-18272 GCA_037577275.1 Bryconaethiops microstoma
TGACTGTTGTCATTAAGTGTCATTCGGTTTTTATGTCTACATCCCAAACAGTGTCAACTTTACATTACAAAAGCCGAATGGCACTTAATGACAACAGTCATGAACATTAAAAAAGTTTAATTAATGTTCATGACACGTCATGTCATGTTTATGACGGGCTCATGTCACTCTTACGTAAACACCTTCAAGTACAACCTTCATTGACTGACGGTGTAGGCAATTTTACCATAGGTGGCCAGCGTCATGAGAAGATGATTTAGGAAAAAAGTCAGTTTTGCCAAAGATGTCTTAGGCGATTATTTTAGCAAGGTGACGATATATATGTACTGTTATACAGTTTTACAGGAATTAAAATATATATAATTATAACCACAATTAAAAAGATTTAATTATCCTCCTGTTATAATTACTCGTGTTATAGATACTACTGTTATACTATCGACTGTTCACAGACCACCCAAACCTAACGAGGATTTTTTAAAAGAAGTCTCTGCTTGTACTTTTTTCCTCTAATGTTATGTTGCTGTGAGATTTTAATACGCACATGGATCATGTTAATAATTCTCTTCTGAAGGATTTGAGTCTGCATATCTCAACATTTGTCATACACTATGGACAAAAGTATTAGAATGCCTGACCATTACACCTAAGGGACTTTAGATTTTGGAGTTTCTGTGGAAATATGTGTCCATTCATTCTGTAGAGCATTTCTTTGGTTAGGCACTGATGTTGGACGAGAAGGCCTGGCTCGCAATCTCCACTCCAGTTCATCCCAAAGGTGTTGGATGGGGTCGAGGTCAGGGCTCTGTGAGGGTCAGTCAAGTTCTTCCACACCGAACTCATCCAGTCATGTCTTTATGGAGCTCACTTTGTGCACTGGGACACAGTCATGCTGGAAAAGGTTCTTCCCCAAACTGTACACAAAGTTGGAAACATGGCATTGCCCAAAATCTCCTGGTGTCTTTGTGTCTGGCAAGTCATAAGCAGTTTCCTCCAGGATCAAGAATACTAGTCTGATTCTGATTCTGATTTAAAAGAAGGCAGAGGAGAGTAGTGCTGTTTTAGCAGGTTTTTTAAAAAGGTGACTGCAGTTTGTGCAGATCTGATACTGATGGGCAGTGAAGGAATTTACCCTCTGAACCTCACAGTCCTGTTTTATGACGTCAGTCAGAAATTCTCCGCAGGATTAAAAAGAAAAAAAAAGGACTCGTGACGTCACGGCTCTTCCGTGCCCTGCGGAGGAGCTGGAGATGGGCTGAATCAACTTTCAGGACTCGAGTGAGTTTATTTTTTTTACATTTTAGAAGTAAACTGTCAGATTTTTATGCATTAACATCTGCCTTGGAGTTTATCTGGAGCTGTCAGAGTCTCTCAGTTCAAGACTGAAGACGGAAAGACGGTGTGATTCCCACTTTAGCTCTCAGGCTAACAACAAAACAATGACGTTTTCCAGGTCGATCAATCTTTTTTTAAGCTGTAAACACTTGCTTTTGAGTCCCTTGAGTCTCTAAGAAACAAAAGGTGGTCATTCATCTCTTGTATATTGTCTATTTAAAAAAAAACTAATTTACCCCGGTGTGGCTACCTACTAGCTAGCTACTCCCCCACCCTTCACTTCTGCTAGCTCCAGAGGAGCATCTGGGAAACTCCTGGCCAAGCAGGAGGAGGCCTTATTTCTGATTTTTAAAGCTTCCAAAAGATTGTATAATAATTGCTGTCAGGTGTAAAGTTAAAAAAATGAAAAAGCTGTGTGGTTCTTAACCTGCTGACGTTAATATGCCCCTATTTTGGATATCTTGGCTTGCCTTGACACATTGTCCTGTATACAGTGTTAATCCCCTTCATATTTAACGTAATAGAAGAAAAGATAAGATAGCCCTTTACTAGTCCCACAAGTGAAAAATTTGCACTGTTACAGTAGCAAAGTGGACAGAACTAAAGAAAAAAGTAAGAGCCCCCAGAATAAAAAAGTACACTATACAAATAATACAAAAATGGAAAAAAAAAAATATATATATATATACACATAAATCTATATAAATATGTATGTATGTACACATTAGATATGTTTGTGTATGTGTACATAGTGGAGATGTACAGTACTATGCGAAAGTATTAGGCACCTATGAAAATTGTTTGAATCTGTTTATATCAGCAGTAGGTTTCTTTCTGCCAGCAAAAACACAAGTGAACATTACAATTAACTCAAACAAACAGGAGAGCAGTAAAAATATGTAAAGATTTCCTTTTTTCTAAAAAGGAGTTGATATTTTGTGAGCTGGTTAGAACAACACAGGTTTGGGGTCAGACTTCTGCTCATTGCCTCCAGTCATTGTGTGGATTTATAAAATTCCATAAAGTAAAATGAACCAAACCAGGTATTTGATTGTAGCTAAAAATGAATATTGGACTTCCATGAGGAAAGAGGTCTGGAAATGGTTAGGAGAACACTTTGCCACACATAAAACCACTCTTTACTGTAATAATGTTAATTGTATTTATTGTAATATTAATGTTTTAACACTAACTTAACACTACTGTCCAGCAGTAAACAGGTTTTAAGTATAATTTTCCCAGGTGCCTAAACCATTTGCATGGTACTGTATATATATATATATATATATATATGTTTTTTTTTATATATAATTTTTTTGTAATAATAACTCTGACTAACACTCTGAGTACAAGTTTTATTATTGTCTTCTTCTGTGTCCGTACGATTCTCAGATAAGCATCAGGGATGTGTTGCAATGCAAACCGGGATTTCGGCCGGATTATGGGATGTACTTTCATGTGACAGCACACAGAAGTACATTTGTAAGAAAATGGCAGACGGCGTCACCACAACCAAAGAGCCTCCTACGACTCAACCTCTCAGCTGCCCCACCAAATGGACCAAAAAAGAACCTGGCAATTGCATTCGGGTATGATCATGCACAGAGACACAAAAAAAACAAGTGCTAGTTTGGAACGTAACTACATTAATGGACTATAGCACTTTGGTGATGAGTTAGTGCTACACTGGTGAACATAGTCCTAATCACACAACACACTTTTGGTCATCACTCAGTTATACAAGTCTAAAACTGAAGAGAAGAAGACATGGTTTGAGGCCCGTGATTACTGCAGAGCCATTGGTGGTGACCTAGCAAGCTTCCACTCTGAACGGGAAACCGACACTCTCCCGTAAGTGCAGAAACATGATTTCCGCCCATTCAAATGTTTTCGTAATTGCACAGATGCATACTTTCTAAATGCGGTGCATTATGCAAATATGTACGACTTCAATTATGCAGTTACGAGTGTCTGTCTACACTGCAGACGGTAGATTTTAATCCTCATTTTCATTACTAGTATTGATAGCAAGTTACTAATACTGTGCATGTCAGTAGCAGTATGTTTATGTATTATTTACCATCCTTATTAAGGCATGGCATCGGGTCTGATAATGCATGGATTGGCTTTAACTCTCTGGATGCTAATGCTGGCTTTGTGTGGTCAGATGGAACTCCGGTGAGTTTGTTTTTAATCACTTTTCCTTCCACTATCTCTTTTTGTAAGATTTTTGCTTACAATTTGTAGTATGTTTTTGTATTTAGAGTAAAAGTAAGTATAAGTAATCGAAGGGCTGTTTTCACTTTGGCAGAAGTGATGTGCTGGTTTGGGAACAGTTTCAGGTTTGGGTATTTGTGTATCAAAGTTGTAATCTTCACTGATTAAATTGTTCAAATGAGTCTAGATCGAAAGGATATTGTATGCAGGTTTTTTTTATGTGCTTATGTTTCTGCTTCTTACTTGTGTTCTACAATGTGTTTGTGTTTCTACATGTTAGTCAAACTATGAAAACTGGTTATATGGGGAACCCAATAATTACAATGATAACGAGCACTGTGCGGAAGTTGGCTTCTACTATGGTCACAGGTGGAATGATAGGGATTGTGAAGCCTACAATAACTGGATCTGCCAAATAAAACTGGGTAGGTTACACACACACACACACACACACTCTCTCTCACACACACACACACACATACACATAACATTTCGTAATTTCCTGCATGCAAACTGTACTTCTAGATGCTGCAATACCATGATAGCACATGCAGAGTATTTTGAACCATGTACTTTGCAATGCCAGTCCAAGGAATTGTCAACAATAAACATTTAAGTTCTAATGAGCATTTCCAAGTCTGTTAGAGCAAGAAAAAATGCAGTGTGTTTGGGCCACAAAGCATTATTTTAATGTTTATTCTACTCTGTACACATTTCAAGATTGCCGACAAAAAAATACTCTACAATGTTCACACAGTACAGCATCAACTTTGTTAATTGAACTTTTCCAGGTACAACTCCAAAACCTCCACCCACGAGTAACCCCCAAGGTAATAACTGCATGCACTGTGAATCTTCCAAAGCTTTCAATCAGACTATTGAATTAGCTCATTTGTTACAATTATTATCTGACTTATCCTCTCAAACTAAGTATAGTACAGAGTTATGGTATTACGACATGTGACATTTCCTGCTGTAATGTACAATGTGTGTGTGTGCGTGTGTCTGTGTGTGTGTGTGTGTGTGTGTGTGTGTGTGTGTGTGTGTAGCTGAGTTTAACATGACTGATGATGGCTGGATCCAGTTCAATGATAGCCAGTACTTCATTAATATTGATCGCTTGCCTATGGAAGAGGCTCGTGCATCTTGCAAGAAGAACCATTCTGAACTCCTCGTTATTACTGGTCAAACTGAAAGGAAGTTCATATGGAAACAGGTGAAGGACTTACGTAGTACTAAATGTCTCAATTTGGATAAATAATGGCGGTATTGACACAACTCATGAAGTTTAATGAATTCCTTTTGGCAGATCTCGAGGGGCTCTGAGGAGCAGTACTACATCGGAATGACAGTAGGACTTGATAAATCCTTTAGGTAACACTACTCAGGCAGCAACACTAAATTAATATTCAAAACCATTTCGGTTAAACTGCAGTTTAACACTTCCTTCAACACTCTTCTAGTTGGTTGGATGGTTCACCGGTTGTCTATACAGCATGGGAAAAAAATGAACCAAACTTTGCCAACAATGATGAGAACTGTGTTACCATATACAAGAGTATGGGTAAGACATATCTACGTCATTCCAGTATTTGTTCATAAATATTACTATTTGGAAGATTTCAGTGAAGGTTGAGTGTGCATCAAACTATATCTGCCTGTCAGGATTCTGGAACGATATCAACTGTGGAGTACCATTACCCTCTATCTGTAAAAGAATCATTAATTTTGCCACTAGTACAGTGGCACCTACCACTGTGCCAAAGGGAGGTTGTGCCCCTGAATGGACTTCTTTCCAGGGAAAAGTAGGTGAAATTTTTGTTCCAGAAACAATGACTTTATAAAGCTCTGATCACAAATGATTTACGGATATTTTGCACTTCATGATGACCTGCATCAAACATTGAGAGCACTTGTTAATGTAGTTTCTCATTTCCCATCTAATATAAGAGGAATTTCTGCCCAGTGTTATAAATTTATAGAGAAGGATAGTGCGGCGACATGGCAGGATGCCCGGAAATACTGCATCTCTCAAGGAGGTAACCTGGCGTCCATTCGGAATCAAGCAGAACAAGGTGAGCTTCAAACTTAAACATAAAAAAATAAGATTTTGTTAAAAAAAAAAAAAAGTTTTGGTGCCATATAGTGGTTACATATAAGGGTTTCGGTATATTTAGTATGTTTTATTCAGCAAACAACCAGAAATTATGCTCTGAAATGAGCAGAACTAACACTCTATTTAGGTACGATTTTTGTAGACGATGTGTACTTTGCCCTAATCAACAAAACCTGCACGTTGACCAGGGGTGCTGCCTTTTTATGTCCAATAAACTGAGATTTTAACCTGCCTAAGTGCATTATTCCTAACAGAACATGCAAAAGGGTGACAGATTTTTACTGTAACACATACAAGCCTCATTTCAAAAAAGGTTGGGACACTTTCCAAAAATGCAGTAAAAACTAAAATCTGTAATTTGGTAATTCTCTTGAACAATATATTTGGTAAGCATAAATTTAAAACTGCGACACACTCCAAAAAAGTTGAGACAGAGGGAAGTCTACCACATTCTGTCTTCTTTTACTTACGCTTCTTAGTCCTTTGGGAACAGAAGAAACAAATTGTTGCAGTTTTGCAAGTGGAAGTTTTGCCCATTCTTCTTGTCAGCAGCCTGTGGTCTGAACCTCGTCTACAAGCACACACACTCTCTGACTATGAAGCCGCACTATTGTAATTTGTGCAGAACGAGGCCTGGCATTGTCCTGCTGAAATATACATGAAGTTTCTGGGAAAAGACGTCATCCTGATGGGAGCATATGTCTCCCTAAAATTCGTTGTTAGCTTCCGCATCAATAGTGCCTTCACATTTATACAGATTGTCTTTGCCATGGGCACAGTTGTGCCACATACCATCACAGATGCTGTTTTTTGCACCTTTCGTTGATGCCAGTCTGGGTGGTCTTTTTCATCTTTGGCACGTAGAATCAGTCCATCTCAGATGAGGTCGGGCCCAGAGAACTTGCAGGCATTTTTGCTTCCTCTGCATAA
Organism: Bryconaethiops microstoma; assembly: GCA_037577275.1. Taxonomy (NCBI): domain Eukaryota; kingdom Metazoa; phylum Chordata; class Actinopteri; order Characiformes; family Alestidae; genus Bryconaethiops; species Bryconaethiops microstoma. Next base: position 6,599 of record JBBJLS010115828.1, read on the forward strand.
TACAGTTTCAGGGAGTATTTCTTGGTGCAGCGGCAGGTTGAAGTGATTTCCCAAAGCAATTCTGAGCCCTTGTGGCTATGTCTGTCACAGTAGCGTGACCGTTTCTGATACAAGGGCTCCAAGGTCACGCACATTCAGCATCGGTTTCCACCCTTGGCTTTTGCAAGATTTCTCCTGACTCCCTGAATCTGTTCACAGTGTTATTAACTGGAGATGATGACAGACCTAAATTCTTTGCATTCTTATGCTGAGAAACATGGTTTTTAATTTGATAGATAATTCTCTCACAAAGTTTACCTCCATGTAGTGAAACACGACTGCTCTGAACTACCGTCGATGGACGCTCCTTTTACACCCAGCCTGGATACCCACACCTTTTACCAGAACTTTTCAGAAAGTTACTTGCATAACTTTTTCAGTCTTATTTTGCTTCTGTCCCAACTTCATTGGAGTGTTTTGCAGGCATCAATTACTAAATGAGTTTACGTTTCCCAAATAAAATTGAGCTTGTCAGTGACGACATTAAATATACCTTCTTTGTCCTTTTGCCTGTTAAATAAAGGTTCAAGCGAATCACCAAATTACAGATTTTAGTTTTTATTGCATATTTAGAAAGTGTTCCAACTTTTTTTTGGAAATGAGGTTTGTAGCTTTAGGTGGTTTATTGCATTACTAATAACATACTAATACACTACATACATAGTCATTCAATAAATAGTTATTTATGATAGTATAATAAGGAATTTATAAATAATCGGTTTAGTTCAACACCCTTTCCCTTCTACATAGCTTTTCCATACCAAATAATTAAATATGTGCAAAACACATGAGGGTCTATGAGAGGCTCCCTAGGCTCCTGTAGCACCTCCCTGATGCCATGAACCAGAACACAGTCATGTGTTAATTTTGTTCCAAATGGTATGTTCACTCCCCCCATCCATACAGTCCATACAACTCTCTGTTCAAAAAAGGCTTCTAACCAGGGAAGGTCTTGATCTGTTTATGGGATGTTATTAACACATGTTGATACAGAAGAAGTGTAACTTCCGGTATCCATGTTGGAGTCTGAAGCAGCTTTGATGGCAAACAAACTCCAGTATGTATCTTAAACTGCTGCTGTGGATGAGAGTCTGCTCCTTCAAGCCAGACTGCATTCAAATACATAAACTTTAATATGGAGTTGTTCCCCCCTTTGGAGCTATAACAGCTTCCACTCTTCTTGGAAGGCTTTCCACAAAAAGTTTCTGTGGGAATTTGTGCCCATTCATTCTGTAGAGGATTTATAAGGTCAGACATTGATGTTTGGCAAGAAGGCCTGGCTCACAATCTCTGTTCCAGTTCATCCCAAAGGTTTTGGATGCGGTTGAGGTCAGGACTCTGTGCGGGCCAGTCAAATTCACACTGAACTTGTCTAACCATGTCTTTATGGAGCTTGCTTTGTGCACTGGGGCAGTCATGCTGGAATAAAAAAAAGGTTCTTCCCCAAACTGTGTTCACAAATTTGGGAGCATGGCGTTGTCCAAAATGTCTTGGTCTGCTGAATCATTAAGGTTGCCCTTCACTGGAAATTAGGGGTCTAGCCCAAACCCTGAAAAACAGGTGTGTCCCAATACTTTTGTCATATAGTGTACGCGCAACCGGCATAATAATAATTTTTTGGAAGAGGTGGACCTCTGCTGTACAGAGTGGGGAATGGCACAGGCTGAGTCAGGTGGTGAGGGCATCTGGTGGGCAGATTTAGCAATTACAGAAGTAAATCTGGCAACTTCCACAAAAGAGTACGTTTAACCTGCCTGAAAGGAGACAGAAGTAACGATAAAAAGACATAGTTAAGGCAACTGTCTGAATATGTAGTCATCAGTGACTCACAGACTTGACATAACCTTGTTACTATTTTTTATTACTTTAAATTGCTAAATTGGTCAAGTATTTATATGTTAAGCTAGAGATGAATAGTCAACCAGTGCATTATTATAACAAAGCACATGCTCAAGGTACAGATTGACAGATTGTACTAACTTCACTGTAAAGTATCAGACAACACTGAATAAGTGTTAACATCACATTATTTAAGCATCCTTTCTATGAAAGCATTTATTGATCTGAAAACACAATTATTCTTAGTGTTAGTAGATTATACTTATTATAGATGTGTTTTTTTTCTGCTCAGCGTTCCTCACCGCTAAAATGCTTTCTGCATCTGATGACGTGTGGATTGGACTGAATGATGTCAACAGGGAGATGCGATTCCTTTGGACAGATGGGAAAGGTGTCTCATTTACCAACTGGGCTAAAGGTCATCCAGTGTCAGTCCCAGATGGACGCAGAGTATATGTAGATGTAAGTGCCTTCTGCCTATTACATACACATAACCTCATATATTTGCACTACATCTCACAGTCTTCCACAGTGCACATTGTACACATTTGTTAAGGTGTAATGAGACCTACTGATTTTGCACAGCTGTAAGGATGCTTGCCCACATGCTCACCCTGGTGTAATATTGCATTTGGCATGATCTGGAACACAAAGACTATACACAGTACTGTCCAAAGGTATTAGACAGCCAATAAAAAGGAAAACTGTTTTTAACCGCAGAGGGTGCTCCCAGTACAACATAATGTAAACATTATATATACATGAATAAATGTAAATAAACATAAATACAGTAAAGCAAAGATTTTCTTCTTAGAATGCTATTAATGTGTTGGTTAGAAGGACACACATTTTGTTTTTAGTTTCTTGATGCACTTCGAACATCGCATGTGTTTGTTCAATTCCCTCATCAGCACCCCTGTTTAACAAGCTAACAACATAAAAGAAACCAAAATGCATGTAGTGTTTTTCTATTTATTATAATGTGAGTGTTTTTCAACAAACAAATGCTTGCTGCTCAGATAATCAATCAATCAAGTAACATTAACAATGCATTTAAAACTAAAACTAAAACAAGAAAGTCGATCAAAACTAATACTATCTGTGATCAAGTAAAAGTAATATGTAAAGCAATAAAATCACATAAAACAACCAAGAGGCTTGTAAATATATAAATATTGCTTATTACCAACTAAAATGAAATCTAAGCAAACCTATCGGTTCTAAAATAAAAGCATTAAATAAAATACGATCAAAATAAACCACTGTTTGCAGGCTGAGTTTAATTATATTCCAGCTCACTGGTTCATAGTAACTATCCCAATTCTGTAAAAATAAAAACTCTAGAGTCCTGAAGGGTAATTATGTCACTGGAATGAATTAAACAATTCCCATTATTTACTGTGAACTTAAATATGATTTAGCATTTTGCAAAAAAACTAGTTTACATCAGATTTTCCCAAAGGCATAAAACTTTTCCACTGTACTGTACTTTTTTTTCTTTCATTTCTTAAACACAGAGCCATGTCTAGAGCAATAAACAGGATACTTTCCTCATATATTCATAAAACTGCTATGAATTCCTCCATTGGCAGATCATGGAAATGCATACTTAGTGACTATCTAGTTAATTGGATGGCGGCTGGATGGCCTAATGGTTAGGGTGTTGGCCCTGCAATCAGAGGACTGGGGTTGAGCAAAGTACCGTCCCCCACACTCTGCTCCCCGGGCGCCTCATTGGTGGCAGCAGAGAAATCATTTCACTGTGTGTTGTACTTGTATGACTATGCATGTGATAAATGAAGAATCTTCTTCTAAGTGGATAGTAGCTATTTTTAACCTCTGCAAATATGGTTTAGCACCAAAAAGATGATGTAAGAAGCATCAGAGATGAACACTGTACTTTCACTGGCACTAGTATTACAAATATGTAAATGATGACAGTGAATTAAAGTTGTCCTTGCACTGAGTAGAATGGAGCCTTGTAAATTTCCATCTTCTGTTCTCTTTCTGTTCTCCTTTTTGAAAAAAGTGCATGTGTGCGCTTGAAGACAGGCTTTAGGGTTTACAATATGAGCCAATTTATGGAAAAAGGAACATTTTGTGGAAAATTGATGTTTTGTGCTGGAAATTTGTCCCCAACTTTAGATTCATTTTTACATTTATATTTCTGTCATTCTGGTGATATTCCGTCTGGGACTACAGAGGTAATTGCCCATTTCCAGTCAAGACTTCATCAGATTTCACCTTTTTCTCGCTTCCTCATGTTCTCATCACATTCTCCAAGTTCAGCCAAGAGACGTAAAGGAGCAGTAAGGGACAATGATCGTTAGCTTGTTAAGCTACTTCTGGGATTTTAGATCAAGCTTGAGTCAGACATCTGTGGTACGTGACGATATTTGTGTGGCTGGTATACAGAAACAAGACATGAAAGATGATCATAATGTACATTCGTGACTTGGTGGCCTAATCATTTTCCGTCTCGCTCGTCTTCACTTAACTCTTTTCAGTGATTTTGTAATTGGATGAAGGAACTGTTCGTCACATTTTCTTTGCATCCCCATCAACATTCTGAGATGTGCTTTCTGCATTCAAGAGAGAAACATTTTCTTTTTCTGTGGTCAGTGCACCTAATCATGCAGACCTACTTGGATAAAACATTCTTGCTAACCTCTTGAGACTGTGCGCTTTGGGAAGTCCATCCTGGTTCCTGACTCTTTCATCTAAGGCTGGCATCTCCCTTCTAAGTCTATTTTTGATGCTTAAGTACCTGTGGTGAGGTCGATGCATGCGTCGTTCTGGCAGTTTGGCTGAAAGACATGTTGGTAATGGTGGATTCAACCAGCGTTTTCCTGATATATTGTGCCTCCTCCATTATGAAGAATGAAGCAACACAATTACTCATGACTGCCTTTTGCTGTCAGTTGTGGATCAAGTGTCAATGAAATTGGAAAGTTATCTTCTCTCTCAGAACAGAGCATGCTACCAACATGGCAATGGACAGTTTTCTTTAAGGTATCAAATGAAATGACAATGTTAATTTGTGTCCTTGCTGCCTGCTTGGAAAGTTCAGCTCTGCTTCCAAAAGAAAATGCAGTTTCCTTTCCTTGTATTCAAATGACAACACAAATTTGATGCTGTTTGAACTTACTCATTTCACTTTGTTTACCATTTTTACACTTATTGTTTATACCTGTCTCTTCCCATTATACGCTACATGCAGAAGTTCGTCAAGCTGTTGTTACTTTTATTCAATACAGGCTGATAGATACTACGTGTCAATGTGGGACCGTGACCTTCACAGAGACAAAAGGGTAGGTCTTCCACACATCTGAGCACAACTTTCAAGTGTATGACTACACTTGCCTCTGATGTGGGCCACTCTTCTTTTTTTCTGCATTTCAGAGTTTGTGGTTTGAAGATTCAGACTTTTTGGAGGTAGGTCCTAATTCTGACTTTTCACAGCAGTCTGCTCCTCAATTCATTTGTCATCGTTGAGTGAAAGCTTTGCAGTCCTTGGAATCTCCTCGGTATGTCTTGTTGACATACTTTCTTTCGCGGCACTTCTTCAGCATTTCCAGGGATGAAACGTTAACAGTGCCTATGCATGAACTCAACGTTACCATCCTCGGATCTTTTCTGAAGGAGGCTTAAGTCAGATGTGTCTTCCAACATCTCTCAATCAGTCTCTAGCTTGCATATTTTTATGCACTGCTGCTGTATTCTGTTTATTGTTTGTTTGTTTGTTTCGTTTTGCACTGCTGATTATTATTTGTATCTATAGAAAAATGGTGAAGTGATAAGATAAAAATGACTTCGAAACGTAACCTACGTTGTAACGGATTATGTCTGGTTATTTGTAGGCTGCAATAAAAAGTGCCCAGAGTTGGGCATCTTAACCTCATGCTCAGGTTGTGGTATAGTTTCTTAAGTGGCATAATGACTCGAGTAATGTAAAAGTGACTTTCCATTAACACCTTTAGTAGAAATTCAAAAGTACTGTCAAAAAGATCAAGCACAGTAACTTGTCGAACTGCAGTAGAACTACTTAGCACACACTTCATTGTTAAGCTCTTCTCATTTTCATGCAGTCTCAGTCTAAAATTATGTTAGGCAGAGGTGAGACCAGTCACATGGCACTTCAAACTCTATCAACAACATAACATAATGAAATTCAACACAAAAAAGTAATTAAGTGTTAGTAAAAAATCCTTTCCTCAAAGACATACGAGTAGAGATACACTAGTCCTAGTGATTATCATAAACTTAGAAGTGCTAGGACTGCTTTACCTGTGGCTTGACTGACTTGCTCTTGCTCAGCTGATTTTGTGCTTATACTTCATCACAGTGCACATTAGTGTAGAGTTCAGTTTTTAATTTCGTAGATTATTTTACCTGTACCAAAGTATGTGTTGTATGTTGTGTTGTCATATGCTGGCGTGCTGGAATAGGAATTTCCTTCTTTTATGAAGACAATAAATCACATGGTTCTGACCTTCAACAGTTCGACTGTGTTGTTATGGTGAAGGACCCGAGCAGGATAACCGGCATGTGGAAGGTTGAAGACTGCAGTGAGAAGCTAGGTTTTGTCTGTAAGAGAAATCTTGGTGAGTGGAATAAGACGTGCAACAAATCTCTTCATGACCGGAGCCACGACGGCTTAAGTCTCACAGTGGCACCACTAACATTACCAATTTCTTCCATTCTACCACTGTGTGTTCGATCTACCTCAGACTCTCAGATACAACCTCTACAGACGACCATTTCACCAAAGGCGTATTTTGCACTGGGAAATAATTCGTACAGGATGCAGACGGAAAAGATGAGCTGGGACGAGGCCAGGAGGCAGTGTAAGGCGGACGATGCTGACTTAGCCAGTGTCCTGGATTCCATCACCCAGGCTCTGACCACACTGAGGTTCGGCAGATTCAAAGAGCCAGTGTGGATTGGCCTCAACAGCAACCTGGTATGTGTCATGGTCACGTTATGAAGTGACAACTGTTGAAAAGAAAGGCTTTTTAAATTGGATTACACACATAGATATTACAGTATATGCAGACATGCACACACATGAGGCTACACATCCTAAATGAGTATGTATGTTGACCTGTGCTGTTGTTTGTAGACAGGTGGACGTTACCGCTGGGTGGACAACTGGCTGCTGAGCTACACCAAATGGGGAACAGGGGAGCCGAAGAAAAACCTGGCCTGTGTGTACATCGACACAGACGGAACCTGGAAAACAGCAGAATGCAGCAACACCTACTACTCTCTCTGCAAGCGCTCTACAGGTAGCTCCAAGTACTCACTGTTCTTGCAAGGTCGTCACACGAGATTTAGATGGGAGCCCTGATGATCACTGCAGTGCAGGGCACTTTCTCTACCACTATCTAACGACTATCTGGTGAAACTCAGTTGTAAACAATGTTAAGAGTACGATCTGATTTTCGGTTTAGGTTAGTGTTGGTGACCATCTCTTTAAAAATGAGGCCTTCTATGTATTGATATCATTTTATTATAACTTGTTCAATGTCATACCGCTTTGTCAGCCTCATGAATTCTTTTTAAAACATCATTTAGTCTAAAATGATGCTTCCAAACTTGCAGTCTTGCTATATGTGTACCAAAAAGAGCTTATTTGATTCTGTCTATCATCTGTAGATGTTGCCCCCACCGAGCCCCCTCAGCTCCCAGGAAACTGCCCTGAACCAAAGAGGCACAAGACCTGGATCCCCTTCCGAGGACACTGTTACGCTTTCATGACTTTCAGGAGTGAGAACTGGGCCCATTCTACGGTGGAGTGCATGAGAATGGGTGGGTAAATTAAGTCACTTCATAGAGTTCTGTGCATGTGCTGGCAATTGGAAAAGATATACACCAAATATCTCGGTAATTTGATTTAAATGTTTTAAATATTTAGAACTCATATTTTAAAACGTATTATTATTTATCCGTTTTTATTGTAGAAACGCTACCGTGCTAATGGCAAATCATGTTAATTTTCCTAAATTGAGTTTATTGCTACTTATGAGAGATGTACAGCTTTCTCAATATTCTCAACATTAACATGGCATGAGTGTTTCACAGTAATCCACATCTGCCTATTTTCAGAGATTAGTCTTAACATCTGCAGAGCTAGTCAAGTTTACAAACGTCTCAATAGAAAAAATACACTCAGCGTGTGATTAGAATGTTTTCAGTCGTTTCCTTTGTAAATACAAAGCTGGGGCAACAAAGCTGGGGTAGCTGGAGACCTAGCGGTTAGGGCATTCGCCCTGCAATCAGGAAGTCGTGGGTTCAATTCCCAAGACTGATAAGCACCTCTCAGGTACCCTTGAGCAAGGTACCGTCCACACACACTGGTCCCCAGATGCTGTATTCCTGGCTGCCTGCTGCTTCACTTGGTGCAGAGGATGAATTTCATGCTATTTACACTGTTTGCTGTGCTCATGTATGACAGAATGGTCACTTCACAACAACTACAAACAAAAGAGAACACTGCAATTTAAGTGTTAATAGACCCCCACCCCCTTGAGGAGAATTGAAAGTCTTGAAAACATTAAGTTACTAAAATGAAATGTTTTCTTTGAATAATATATATGTCCATGTTTTAGAAATTTAGATAAATGTATGGCTACAAAATGTCCCATCAGAGATGTCCTGACAATCTTTGGCATTGCATTGTTCACTCATTTTACTTAAGAGATCAACATCCATCAACTTCCGTGTGATGATGTATTTTAGTACGTGTAAGTGTCAGACTCAGGCTTATACTCTATGGTTTCTTCTAAAATCATATCCCTGCCTGGACTTACAGGTGCATCACTGCTGAGCGTGGATGATGCGCTGGAAGCCCAGTTCATCCAGAAGAATCTTGAAATCCTTCAAGATGATTCCAAATCTTTCTGGATTGGCTTGCACCGCAGCCACGAAGGTATGAAACCTAAGCAAATTTAACCTCACCCCTTTAAACTGAATATCTTTAATACAAGATAAATATCAATATCCAAAGTGGTATATGTGTGCGTGTTCATCTCTTAGGTGACTGGATGTGGATTGATAATGTGGTGGTGGATTACACTAACTGGGCACCCCGATCTCCCACTACATACGGTAACTGTGTGGAGATCAGATCAGACACTGGCTTGTGGTTCAATACCCACTGCAGTACCTACAGGCCCTACATCTGCAAAACAGAAAAAGGTGTGTCACACACACACACACACACACACACACACACACACACAAACATACATACACGACAACTACACACATACACACACACACACACACACACACACACAAAAGCAGAATCTACAACAGAACTGAATTCTTTAAGGTCTTTACGAATAGCTAGCTATGGTCTTTGGTCTTACAGTAAGTGCTTTTTTCTATTGTTTTCTCAGTTATATCACCAACTGAGAAGCAGCCAGATGTTTGTAAGTACACCGAGCCACTCCAATTACTGTTCCTAACACAGTTAAAAAAATATCTAGTATATTGTCTAGTAAAATGTGCAATAACTGTACTGTATTACAAGATACTACAGTATTACAAGATACTACAGTATGGGGCCTAACAGGTGGAAATGGTTAAATAAAGTTACAGTGAAACAAAGTAAAATCAAAAATGATTTAATATTACAGATAGGTTTACAGTTCTTTTTTGTTAACACCTAACTGTCTTTGCTTTTGCAGTGCCCCATGTGGACGAAGCCCCTCACGGCAGTGCTGGCATCGCTGTAGCAGTTGTCCTGGTGATTCTTGGGGTGGCAGGGTTGGCAGCCTTCCTGTTCTATAAAAGGCCAACCATCCCGGTGACTGGAGAGTGTACATTTGACAACACTCTCTACTTTAACAACCCTGCACGATCTAGTAACACTGTTGACACCAAGGGACTTGTTGCCAACATCGAACAAAACGAGCGTGCGTAACACCTCCCCAACACACACACAGCATTAAACTGGGTTGACACACGCACACAGGCCAAAACTGTGTGTGAACAACGTAGACACATTCACTGTATTAAACATGAATGTGTCCACCTTTGTTTTTAGAAGCAGTCTGCAGAAGACGGTCTGCAGAAAGTAAAATACAAAAAAAACCCCAACCAAAACCCACCACTCTGTAAAATCTGACATCATGAACCTGAAAAGAAAAGGTGGCATAAAACACAGTACATGGTCATGCATTGTATAGCACTGTATTCTTATCTTGCAACATCTAAAAAGCTGTTCTTTGTTTCTGTTATCCATGTCAACATTTTATATTGTAAATAAAAGAAGGAATGTGTAAACAGTCTGAGTTTATTCTTTTTTATGTCTTAATTTTATTGTTTTGACTAAATATGCAGATTCCATTTCAGTAGTTACTGAATTGGATGCCTTAAAACAGAAGCAGGGGTTTGTTACAAAGATGTTTTGATGGTTAATCTTCACTGTAAACACATTGTACTGCAAACTTTTTCTGAACTTGAATGTTTACACAAAAGTTGAAGGGTTTAGCAGCAGATCTGACTCTCTTTCTCTCTATCTGTCTCTCCCTTTCTCTCTCTTTCTTTCTCTCTATCTGTCTCTCCCTTTCTCTCTCTTTCTTTCTCTCTGTCTCTCTCTCCCCCTTTCTCTCTCTCTCTGTCTCTTGTACCGCCCACTTGATCCCTGCACACTCATTGCTAAAATGAGGCTGATATTGCCATAGTAACCACTGACCTATGAGGCTGAGCCAGTGGCTACTAATCCTCTGAAAGTGGCACAAGCATATTTGCTCATAAGAGGGTTTTTCACTCATGCTCTGGAATTCCCTCCTTATTTTTCTGCCTTTATAACCTGAGAGAAGGGAGGCATCCTTTTCTTTAGCTGGGAGGGAAAAAGGTAAGGTAGGTCATAAAGTTTTGAGAGGCTTTGGAGAGTGTTTAGTGTTTGTTGGACTGGGAGTATTTGGAGAATGTTTTTCTTGCTTAACTTGGGACTTGTATTATTCTGTACATTTGTTGATTGTAAATTATAAAAGCATGACAGGGCTGGTAGTTAAGTGTTCAGTAGTTCAAAAGTCCTGTGGACAGGTTGTTGACTCCAGTAGCCAGAGTTCTGGTGTGTGTGTGTGTGTGTGTGTGTTTTGAGACCGTTCCGGTCAGCCATTGAGGAGTGATTAAGACACTGTGTGGGAGGGAGGGAGTTAACCCATTAAACCCATTCAACCGAAGGTTAATGGCCCAGTTATTAATGTTAATAAGATCACAATGTAGTAACTACTGAAATCTATCCAGTGACTGCTATGAAACAAGGGTGTGTGTTCAGCAGGTATGAGAGAGAGGAAATAAAGCATGCGCAAATGTTCTAACATGTGCATGCCTCTAACATGAACACTTAGTAGTGTTTCCACAAACATAGCTCGCATACTCAAAACACATTATTCACACTGTTCATATTCAAAATAAAACACACTATTCTGTAACTTCAGTTCTTCATTGCTCTTCCTTTCTTCTTCTTGTCTTTCTCTTTGTATTTGATATCACCTTTTTTCTTCATTTCTCCTTCTCTGTTGATATGGTTTGGGGCAGAATGAGAGTCAGCGTAAACGTTTTGTGTGTGTGTGTGTGTGTGTGTGTGTGTGTGTGTGTGTGTGTGTGTATAGCTCATTAGTGTTGCAGGGGCCTCTCTCTGTCCTCCTGCTGTTCCTAAGGCCATTAGAAAAGCCCTTTAATTACAAAAGAAAGGTTCTCTTTCTCTCTCTCTCTCTCTCTCTCTCTCTCTCTCTCTCTCTCTCTCTCTCTCTCTCTCTCTCTCTCCTCCCTCTCTCTC
>JBBJLS010115855.1:0-18269 GCA_037577275.1 Bryconaethiops microstoma
AGCGTCTCTACATTCTGGTAATGATGAACAGGTTCATTTTCAATGTCCATATCCCAATTCACAGTCACGGAGCGCCCCAACACCCAGTGCTATCGTGTTAAACTCTACAGCCTGGATGTGGCTGGCGATCTCACTTCATGCCCTGTTCACCACAGTTGTTGATGTAACATTTTCTTGACTCAACTGAAAATCAGGAACTGAGAGCAATGAAGCAACTCAGAAGGGGAAAACCAGAATGTTATCAACAATTAACTCAGTAATGAAAACCAACCATTCACTACAGCTTTCAGAAACAAGGTTAAAACCCTGCGGCTCATTTTAATCGAGTAAAACAGATTATAGTTCATTGAGTCTCGAGTCTTTCTTCACCCATTCCATCCACAACACCTTCCACACTTCCTCATGTCCCATAAAACCCTAAGACCTAGTTGAGTGTTATAACAACTGCAAAAAAAGTTCAGTGGAGAAGTCCGAACATTTAGTGTCCTGTAGGAACTTGACCTTTTGTCTCAGACTACCATTTCCGCTACGGTGCCTGATGACATACTGAAAAGCGTGACTTAAGGCTCACCCTAGCACAAACTCGCCTAGTGGTTAGAGAGTTCACCCTGAGATCAGAAGGTCATGGGTTCGAATCCCTGGACTGCTAGTGCCACCACTGAGGTACCCTTAAGCAAGCTACCATCCCCACACACTGCTCCCAGGGCACTGCTCATTGGTGGCAGTCCACTGCTTCACTTGGTGAATGGGTTAAATGCAGAGAAAGGAATGTTCACACTGTGTGCTGTGATGTGGTGTGTTCACACGTGACTATAAGGGGCCACTTTACTTTAAATCATTACAATGATGAGTAAGGTTAGCAAATAAGCTAACCTTAGGGGTGGGCACGTTAACGTGTCATTATCTCATTAACACATTATTTACTTAACCCCGACAATTATTTTATCCCGCGTTAAAGCAGGTTTTTAAGAAATCCTTTTATTTTGAAAGTTAGTTGCTTTTTAGTGCTCGTGCGTGCCCGCAGCACGCAGCGCTTCTATGTCTCGGCTGGCATCCCATTACTTTTGTCCACTTTACATGGACAAAAGTAATGGGATGTCTGACCATTACACCAACAGGGACTTTAATGACACTGCATTCAGACACATACACATTGGAGTTGGTCACTCTTTGCAGCTGCTACTATGGTTCCGCCACCGTGCTCTGGACTCTTGAGGGTAACTTGCTTTTCTGTAACAAACTAGATAAAACATGAATGTCCTGCAGTGGCAAATAGCTTTGGTTTTATATTTGAGTTGATTACATTAATGTTCAAGTTGAGATTTACAGAAATATTTGAACTGTAGCTGTGTAACTGTGTTAAAGGGACACTGCTGTTAAAAAGCACCTCATTTGATGACTTCAGGCAGTCACAATATACGCCAACATACGATAGCCAGGTTGCCCCATTTAACTGAAATATATCTTCAACAATATCAGTAACAACAGTGTTAGATACACTAATCTGGCTTACTAGTAAATTTCTGTAATAATAATAATAATAATAATAATAATAATAATAATAATAATAATAATAAATTTTATTTATATAGCACCTGAATACATCTGAAGGCAGCTCAAGGTGCTTTACATATAAAAGAGCAGTAAAATAAGCAATAAAGACAGTATTAAGATTCAAATATGAAAATTAAATTTAGAAAAATAATAAAATGGGCACAAAAAGACAAGTCCACCAATACAAAAAGAAAACACTCAAAACAAGAACACAAATAATCACTAGACAATACCCCTGTAGCAACAGAAGTGAAATATGTAAGCATAAACGAGGCTACAAACTAAAAGCCAGGGTATAAAAGTATTGATTAAGGAGGCCTGACAAACAGGGCAACTTGTCCCAGATCTTTGATCCTTAAAAACAAAAGGCTGCTTCTCCATATTCTTGTATTTGCTTTTGGAATGTTTAACAAGCTGGAACCAGATGATCTTAAGGATCTATTTAAAACATACTCGGTCAGATACTCTGAAATATATAATAGTGCTTTTAAAGCTTTAAAAAACAATAATTGTATAATTAATTCTAAAAGAAACTGGTAACCAGTGTAATTCTGCTAGGATAGGAGTAATGCGCTGAGTGTTTCTGGTGCAAGTAAGCACTCTTGCGGCTGCATTCTGAACAAGCTGTAGTCTTTCTGTAGTTTTATAGGAAGTCCTGTAAGAAGTGCATTACAGTAGTCTAGGCGTGAGAAGATAAATTAGACCATAAAAACCTTTTCTCTATGCAGTTCTTTACCAATAACAATTTCACTAATATCTTCATTTAATTTCAGAAAATTTCTATTCATCCGGCTTACAACACTAGCTAGGCAGCTCACAAGTTTACCGCACTTGGATCCTCCAGCGCTGCAGATATGTATAACTGGGTATCATCAGCATAGTTATGGAAGCTGATTCCGTGCTCTGCACAGAACCTTGGGGTACATCGTAATGAATATCATATATTTTCGATACATGGTCACCCAAGCTGATAAAATACTACCTTATATTTAAATATGTCCTAAGCCAATTTAAAACAGTTCCAGATAAACCAGTCCATTTCTTAAGACGATTTAAAAGTACATCATGATCAACTGATTATTTTGTACAGAAGGGAGTTTTAGGGTTATTGTTTTTGCTGATCATAGTTAAATATTTGTCTCTCACTGCGGACTGCTTTGTTATAAATATCAATAAGCTGTTTAAGAGCATCATGATGAACTACCAACCTAGTTTTCCTCCACAGACGTTCTGTTTTACGACAATTTCTTTTGAGGTTGTCAGTCCTGGGTACAGTGACTGTGGGCGGCCGCTAGAGGCCACCAAGGGTTATTGTTTTTGGATTCCAGCTGCCAGTGTGCTCAGGAGTGATTGTGTTTAGTATTTAAGTTCGATTTAGGTGGACCTTAGTTGTCGGTCCACCGTCAGAATATGCTGATATTTGTGTTTCTCTTGACTCCTTTGGTTTTGGAAGCATTGAGTATTTGGTTTGTGGGCCCTCGTGCCTTTTGGTTTTCTTGTTTAAATAAAAAGAATCTAAAATGGAAGTCTGCAATCGTGCCTGCCATCATTGGGGAGAAGAGGGGAAATGTGACACATGCATGTCGCACATGCTCATGTCTCCATGGTACATTCTTTTTAAACGATTTCCTCTTGATTCATTCTGGAGCCACAATATCTAGGGCAGTTGTTATGTGATCTTTTCATTGACAGTTATTGAAAAGGTGAAAAGGGCAATTCGATTAAAGCATTAGAAAATCTTTCATTAATGTAGTGCTTTTTATGAAATGTGGCTTTAACTCTGATCCTGCAGTAGAGGTATCAACCTCAAAAAATAGACATTTATCATCTGAAACTGCAATGTCAACACGACAGTTAATGTTTACATTTAGGCCCCTTGAAATAAAGTCTAATTTGTGTCCTCGGTTTAGGGGTGGGCGATATATCGAATATACTCCATGTATCTTGACTTGTTCCACATGCGATATAGTAATTTACTATATCGTGACTATACTAATCCTAACTTTAAACAGACAGCATGTACTTCGCTTTCGAGTCTCTGTCTTCTAACAGCAGACAGCTCACTCCCCTGCCCATCCAGAAAACTCTCCTAGTGCATGTGGGTTTTGTACTGGAATAACAGTGGAGAGGAGCAAACTCACGAGGAGAGAAAGCCCAAGCGGTTTCAGAGACATTAATTGGAGATGGAGGCAGACGACTTGGTTCCAAAGAAAAACAGCAATGGTTCTGTTATTTGGCAGTGGTTTGGATATCACAAGGACGACATTGAGCAAAACACAGTTATATGCAAAGTATGCCACAAGTCCACTGCCACAAAAGGTAGCAGTACCATGAACTTGTTTCATAATCTGAAAAGCCATCCACTCCAAAACAAAGTATGGCTCAAACTCCGCATGTCCCCAACTCCACCCACACCAAATAAAACAGAGCCAGCCCAGAAGCAAATGACTGGCTGTTTCGTTTGCTAAATCAGCAAAAATATCTTTTTACTTTCTTTTTACTCTCAAGAAAGAAGCATGGAAGACCCACGCATGGAGCATGCTGCTGCTGTTTGCATGAGAATTGTGAGCAGCTTCTCATTCAGTTGGAAAAGGATGAGAGACCTGGCCATAGCACAGAAAGAACTAAATATCCCTGAACACCAGCTGATCAGTGACCTGGCAAGACCTTGAAGTCCTTAAGTCAGCGAACAAGGCTCTAAATCCCCTTGTGGAATTCACTGATGCTCTATCAGGTGAGGACTATGTCACAGTGCTCTATGTGAAGCCTGTGCTTAATCTCTTCCCCATCTTGGCAGTTCAAGAGGATGACACTCCATTGACCCAGTCCATTAAAACCGCCATCATCGATTTCCTGAGGAAGACATTTGATGACCCTGCAACAGGCACTCTAGCATTAGCATTTATACAGTGCTTGACAACATTTCAAGGTATCGAGATATATATTGTGTACCGTGATATAGCTTAAAAATATTGTTATATTTTTAGGCCATATTGTCCAGCCCTACCTCGGTTATTTGTAGCTTCAGTCACATGTTGAATAAAATCAATTGAGTGTAAAAGCTGCATGAAATCCACAGCCTTTTCATCAGAAGCGGTGTCTGCACGCAGATTGAAATCAAACCTGATCATATGTAGAGATACATAAAAAAGCATGTGAGTATTTAGGTGGCCTATAAATGAATTAAAACGTCATTTTAGACTGACCATTTACCACAATAAATGGGTATTCAAAAGAGGAGAAAACACTGAGTGCCAATAACCTCATATTTAGTTTGTAATCATTTTTCAGATCATTAACAAAAGACGTTTCGCTGGTCAAAGTTCTAATATCCAGCAAAGCCATCTTGAGTTTTGATGTTTGAGGACTTTGTGGACTCCGATGCAGAATTGTAGTAATACTGATTAGATTGGAGAGTCTCCTTCCGTTTTTCTTTTTACCTCTCTTGCGACACTCGACACGGTTCGTTGCAGGGATAATCTTGGAGTATGTAGGGCTGAAACCAGATCTGATAAGGTCTAAGCTGTTTCCTCCTCGATGTGTTTGTCATAGTTTCATCTTTTTGTCCAGGACTGCTCTGATTTGGTCGATTAGCAGAGCCTCCACTAATCCACATAGTCAATTCCTGCATGTACACTCCATATTTAATCCAGCTATGCAGTGCAAAGAGTCGACAAAAAATCTTCCCACCCCTCTTAAAGGTAAGCAGTGGGGCAGATAAAAGCCGAGTTCTCAGTTCTGACAGTATTCAGAAGCGATGAGAATTTTTATTTTATTTAGGGTTGTCTGTGTTTCATGTAGTTAACTCCAGAATGTATCACCACAGTTTTTATATCCTTGTGGTGTTTAAGAATGCCTGGGATGTCTTATTCCAATGCTCTAATACTTGAGCTCTGGGAATACAAGATAAAACTGCTGTACCTCCAAGGTCGACGCTGCAGACGATGGAGTCTCCGATGACCAGCATACTGGTCACTTTAGCAGCAGATGGGAAACAAAGGCTGTCAAACCTGTCAAAATCCGGCTGGGGCAGTGCTGAAGGCTTCAGCCTCGGTCTCCCTCTACGGCGCGGACGCTCCCAAACTCCCTCCGCCCCAAGAGCTGGAGTAATCTGAACTTCGCCGGGGCTGAGTCGTGGCTGGTCTCGCCGGGCTCGGGTCTCGCTGGGCTTGGGTCTCGCTGCACGGTGTTGAAGTGAGCGCAGCCTCGGTGCTCCTCCGTTCCGGGCTGCCGCTCATAGCTCCGAGGAGCTGAATCTGCTCTTCCACTGCTCGAAGCCCCATTATCACAGCATATAGCTCCGTCTTTGCTTCTGCATCCGGCATTGTGCACACCAAACACGAACCTTTTAAGGCAGATGAGAGTCATCGTGAAAAAGTTGCAGCAGGTTACACGGATTGTGAGTGTGAATGTGTGTAACACAGCATTTACACTGGAAGTTTGGGCATCACCCCAAAATAATCCACAAGAGGGCAGCAATGACCAAGTCAAAAACAGTCAACAGTAAACAGTTACACAGGCTTTGGTCAGGCAGGTTGTACTGGGGGGGAGTCAATTCGTCAACAGATGCAGGAGTTGAGAGATGGAGTAGACTCGGGTTACCCCAGCGGGCCGGCTCTACGCTGGGGCATGAGGGGGCAACGCCCCCTTAAACAAACGTCTTGCCCCCTTAAATCAGGTGAGGAAGAAAATAATAGATTACTAACAAAGATTTACTACAGTAGCTGAAAATCCACTGGAAGAGATATGATAAGTTTCACCTCTTGGTCGCTCTCTCCCTCCGTGCTCTTTTTGTGCGCAGGCGCACACAGCACTCGGCAGAGATCCCCCACTCACAGACCCCCCATCTAAACATCCAATCACTGTTAGTATGCAAATGACACGGTGTCAGGTTTATAAGTGGGCGGGGCAGAGATTACACCACTCACCCGCTAAACATCCAATCACTGTTAGTATGCAAATGACACGGTGTCAGGTTTATCAGTGGGCGGGGCAGAACGAAATGAGCTGCGACAGCGGGAGGCTCTGAGGAAGCAGTAGATTTCTGTCGTCAAAATCGTAACGACTCGTGAGATAATTAACAACAACTAAAAAATACATCTATATTTGTAGAGTCAGTAGGGGACTGGTCCACTGTTCTTCTCACAGTTTCAGTCTGGTAGAGAAGTGTTTCTTTCTCGATCTCACAAGCACCACAGTGAGCCTGCCTGCCGCATACAGCGAACTGGAGGACCAGTGTCTGTCAGACCCCGCCCCAAAGCCCCGCCCCAAAGCCCCGCCCAGCTTTCAGCTCTGCACTCAACCGTTTTCTCCTTTTATATACTGGTGTAATCACAGAGATTTTTTTATTCTATTTTTCAGTTTTATTTTTCAAGACTTGGTGAATTGTTTTTTTTTTTTTTATAACTTGGCCTACCCGTTTTAGCTTTGTAATATTGGCAATAGTGAGAAGTGTTATTGTTGATTTCGAATATATTTGATATAGGCCATCCAATTAAGGTAAATGTCATGTTTTAGTTGTTATAGCCTGATGAGGAACATTTCATTTTATTTCTTGTTGTTTTATTTTTCAGTTTTCTCCCTGAGGGATTGCCACCTTATCGTGGTGAGGGGGTTTGTGTGCCTCAGTGACCCTAAGAGCTACACCAGCAGAAGCTTAGCCTTCAGGTGGGACACCCAAGTTGGACAGGTGTTAGGGTAGAGGCCTGACAAAGTGTAATCCAATTACATGACAAAAACAGTTATCCATCCAGTTATCCACCACCACCACCTTACCCCTTCCCCGCCTCCGTCGCCACTGTGCGCCCCCTTCGCATTTCTGTCTGCCCCCTCATATATGCCTGTCTAGAACCGGCCCCGAACCCCAGAGTCATGCATCTTCAGCAACAAGAGTAGTCCAGGTACCAGTGTTGACATTTTGTGCTGGTGTTGTAGTGTGTGTTTCTGTGTATGTGTTCCTGGCCCCTGCCTGGGTCACATTGAGGCCTTCTGGTACACATGGCATGCTCTGCAGATACAACACACAAATATGAAAAACACTAACCAGTGATTTGCAAATACATGACATGATTTTGAAAATGTAAATACAAAGTTAGCAAAGATATAAATATATTTCTGTCTTTTTGGTATTGCACGCTTGGCATAACTTTTCACCTTTCTCACATGTATCATAGTGGCACCTTCTAATAAGGATGATACTAGTGGAGCGGGTGGTTACAAATTTCTCAAATGCAGTTGTCATGCTGCCTCAGGTAAGGAGGATACAAATGCAGGAGTAAACTCAAATCAAGATAGCTTTTACTAACACAAAGCACGTAAACTGGACATAAGCACTCTCGCTTTCTTTTGTGCTGGGTGCTACTTTTGTGCCGTGCTTTTGTGCTGGGTTCTTTTATGCTGGGTGCTTCTTTTGTGCCGTGCTGGGTGCTACTAGAAAACACAAGAGACAGAGACATTCAACCCAGAGTTTACAAGACTTGGATCTAAAAGCAATACTCCTTCCTGCTTTGTGACAACAGCTATCCTTCAGCAGCTAGGTGAGTCCTCTAGAAAGCATCAGAGAGTAGACCATGAGCAGAGCCTGAGGAGAAGCACAATGGTCAGGATCTTGGTGACCACATGCTGGACTACCGGACCGGTTGGTCTTTTAAACCTAGAGACACGAGCGAGCAGGGACACGAGGGCCAATCAAAGCATGAGACAATAATCACATACTTAACTAATGAGGGGAGACACCTTGAAACATGTCCTTAGACTGACATCACCTGCTGATGTCAGTCTAAGGACGTGGAATTTCCATACTTACAGGCAAGGATGAGCTGGCGGCCTGGTGGTTAGCGAGTTGCCCCTGTGATCAGAGGGCTGTGGGTTCAAATCCCAGGACTGTCAGTGGCATCTCTCAGGTACCCTTGAGCAAGGCACCCTCCCCACACACTGCTCCCCAAGCGCCGCAATGGTGGTTAAATGCACAGAACAACTTCACGCTGTTCTGTGCTGTGCAACAGGGTAAAAATGGCCATTTACCCTTATTTTATTCCTTATAATGCTCTTGGATCGTCTGGCAGGCGGTTCTTCCCTCTTTAGTTAGAAGCAATATAAACGTCAGTTTCAGTGTCTTAAGTCTAGGTCTATATACATTTTTACCCAACTCTTCCTCTAGGGTGTCCCTAGACAAATAACTATTGTATTAAATTCAAATGCTCTGAAAATCTTACCTATGTGTCTGCACACATGCCATGTAATTCACACATCTATCTCTAATCTATAAAGTATCATTTTAAACAGTGTTGTTTTTTTGTTTTTTTTGGCCAAGTCAGAATTGTGGTACCGCAGTGGTGCTAGGAACTCAACATCCAAAGTATTCAACTTCACTGAAAACCAAAGGTGTTGCATGTTACACACGAACTTGCGTTGAGGGCAGCATGATCACATGATCAACCATTAAAAAGATTTTGAAATTTGTCTTTAAAAGGATCTACCAGAATTGAGCAAAAGTTCAAGCTGACAGTACACAAAGTTGTATATCATGAGTTTTTTTTTTTTTGCTTGTTACCCTAGTTGTAAGATCTTTCCATATTGTTTTCATGTTTAAAATGATCAGCATTTTTGCCTACAGCCACAGATCAGAGGTCCACACTATCACACTCGCTTCAGTGTTCAGTGAAGCTTATTAGTAGGGTGAGGCACAACCAGATGACAGTGACTTCCTGCCACCAGCAGCATTAAGTTTAACACCACATGCAGGGCATTACCAGTCATTTTAAGAGTTACTAGAGTTAACATCTATCAGAGCAGAATGGAGATGTGGGAGGATATTTATGCAAATGCAGACATAGTAGCAGATAGATCTGATTCAGATGACAATTCATATGAAAACATTAATGCCAGTGGGGACATTACAGAGACCAGTGGGAAAAACAGGAACTCAGAGAAGAATATACCCATAAAAAATGTTGAGAACACGGACCAAACCGCTAACTATCAACCAACAGATCCTCATTACCAAGGTAAGTGTGTTTTTCATATATTAGTATTAAATAGTGCTAAGTGTATACTAATTCCAGTTTTAATCAGCAACCACTGATTTTTACAAGCATGTCATAATTGAGCTTGATTGACACCTTTACTAACATCTCAAGACAAACAACTCATTGTGCATTACACTGTATCAAACTGGGACACTTCAGTCTAAGGATTTCACTCTCTAGCCCACTTGGGCTCTTTGCATAAAAAAGTATAAAGGATTTAAAGGCCTTAAAACAATTCATTCTGTCAGAAGTAGTAAAATCTGAGAAATCTGGAAGCCAAACATAATGCATCAACAAATTAACAAAAGCATATCTTTATCAAAACATCTGAAACAAGTAAAATGTCTTATGACTTTGTAAATAGAAATATGAACAAAAACGTATTCATTTACATTTACAGCATTTAGCTGACGCTCTTGTCCAGAGCGACGTACATCAGTGCTCAAGTAGTCCACATCTGTTCTTCAACCAGTAAAGCTGTACTTAAATCAACATCCGCTGTTCAACCAAGTTACTGCCAGCTAAGTACACCTACTCCTGTCAAAGGAAAGTCAGAAGTTAAGGCAATGCAATGGCATGGAGATGAGAGTAAGTTTTTTTTTTAAGTGAAAATGGTGAAGAAGAAATAAATACGCAGAAACAGGATCGTTAATAATCATTAACAAAGACACGTTTAAATAAACCAAATAAATAAGGAAATCACATAAAAAATGTTAGAAAAACCCTTGTTGGCAGTTACAGCTTAAGACATGTAGTGTAAGAAGCCTTTATCTTTTTGAACTACTCATTCCTATTGGAAAACCGTCTTTAGTCTTCCAGGGATACATATATGGTAGGATCCTCATATATGGCAGTCAAGTATGATAATGCTCCCACATATACTTTACTTCCATTTAGATATTTACATTATTTTAAAACATATTTTAATTGAGGTCTATGAATACGCACTTATATATATATATATATATATATTTAAAAGTACAAAGTCAAAAGACATTATACTCTAAGTAGCTATAACATTAAAACCGATGGGCCAAATATTGTGTTGGTACCCCTTGTGCCACCAGAATAGCTCTGAAAATTGAGGCATGGAGTTCACAAGATCTCTGTAGGTGTGCTGTGATATCTGGTACCAAGCTCATTTAAAATTTTGAGATTGGATATGTTTGTCCAGCACATCCCACAGGGAATATGGAGGTCGAGTGAACTCCTTGAATTCTTTATCATGTTCCTCAAGCCTTTAACAAGAGTTTTTGTAGGGTGTTGGGGTACATGATCCTGCTGAAAGATGCCACTGCCGTCAGGAAATACTATTACCATGCAGCACTGTTGCAATGTTTAAGTAGGTGTCAATGGAACATGCTTTTTTTGGATACTGTATTTATCCCAGATACTGCATTTAACCCATTCACCGTCAATGAGGCGCCCAGGGAGCAGTGTGTGGGGACGGTACCTTACTCAAGGGTACCTCAGCCGTGACACTAGCATTTGAACCCCAATCCTCTGATTACATGGCCAACGCCCTAACCACTAGGCCATCCAACTGCCCTCGCGCTTTACGGCAGTACATTGCCCAAACCAATGTGAAAGTAAAGAAATAATGATCAGAAACCTCTGAGCCTTACATATGGCCTTGTTGCAGTGTTGGTTCAAATTGTCAACAGACTGGAGTTGAGAGTCGACCTCAGAGTTTAGCTTTTGCTTTGAGATTTCTGCAACACTTTGGTTTAATCATGGTTCCTTCCTCTCGGCAACCCCCTTGCTGGAGGTGTCAACTATTCAGGCCTGTACTTCTCTCTTCATGAGATAACACACATGTGCTTGCCCACTTGTGGAGGAAATAGTGCAGGATGACTCATCACTGTGATGACTGACTAAATGTTTTTTTCACTTAATGTGGTTTTCACACCACTGACCTCTCAGATGTGCAGTCATCTTTGTAGTTAGGGTACTAAGCACTGCAGCCCTACTATAATATTCCAGCCCTACTATAATATAATATAATATTCCTCTGTATATAGTTGTGGATGGACTGTTCTCACTGATATGGTCAGGTCGTATTCTGCATTGGCATTCCCAATCTCCTGAAGAATGGCTGCTGTTCTATTTGTTGAATGAATCTGCTGTTCATGTAACCACTCATATCAGTATCACTGAGTAGTAATTTGTTAACAACCAGTGAAGCAGTGACAGGGTCATGGCAGGGTCAGAACACACAGTGCTCGACATCTTGCTGTGTGTGGAACTGCTTAGCAGCAGACTGGTCAGTATGTCGTCTCCGGTCTACAGACTAAAAGGCCTACAGCAGACATGTGGGCCTCAGAACTGGACCATGTAGCAACTTTTTTGTTTGGGTGTGCGTATTGTGACGGTCGGCCCACTGCCCACAGGCTGGGTTGCCTAAACACACACCAGGAAGCACACAGAGACTTTATTTAACTCAAAGACATAACAGTTCTCAGAAAAACATTGAAAATATGTTTATGTTATTGTAATTTGCTGTTAAAACAGTTTTCGTTTTGATAGTCTATTTTCTGCAGGTAGTTAATTCACATCTAAATTGTTTTGGACAGGTTTCAACATTGGTAACTGTAGGTCGGGGAGTCGGCAGAATGAAGCGAAGTCATGCATGCTGTGTGTATTTCCCTCTGTAAGGTAATAATATTTAGATTAAAAAACAAGTAGTTAATACCATAGTAATGTACTGTAGAGTGCATATTAGTAAGAGTGCAATAATAATGTAAGGGGAAATATGTTAGACTGGGTTACCTTTGCTACTCCTAACTGTGCTCAGTATGAGGTTTACACCATTGCAGGCATAAAAGGATGTGATTTCTTTTCATCTTTGATGCCTCAAAGATGCCAGAATGAAAGAGCAGTTAATCGTGTTTTATGAAAAAGATTCAAATTTTACATGCTAAAGAAGCTATTAACTGAAAACCAATGTGTCTTTTTCTTTGACTCTGGTACACTACATAAATGTCTGTCCCTCAACCAAATATTTCTGGGAACAGACCTTACTTGATAGGGGTCCTCTTTTGATCTGGGAAAAAAGTCAGTTGCCTTCACTGTAGACATACAGCAAAAGTTTAACTGTTTAATTCTCCAGCCTAAAGTCATAACTTCCTTAAGCCCACTTGGTTCAAAGATAACGATCCTAAAAAGAGATTGTCGACTTTTGCATGAATTTAAACATTTTTTAGAACTAGCCCTACCCCAATTAGAGGCCCTGGGCAGGCCTTATGGTGTTCATAAATTACATGTAGTGTGTCTTTGCTTCAAGCCGTATCTTAGATCTTGCAGCCCATCAAGAGCAACGGATCTCTGAAACTAATTTGCTGAGTCATTCACTGAAATATACATTTCTCTTTCTTCAGTAATGAGCACTGCAAGGATCCGACACTACAGACTGGCTGTGGTGTGTCTGGGGCTGCTGTGTGTTCTCCTGCTTGTTGCCATCACAGTGCTGATGCTCCAGTTTACCTACTTGACTACAGAGAGAGACCAGTTACATACCAGTTACACTAACCTGACCTTAGAGAAAGACCAGTTATTGAACAGGTACAGCAACGAGACTGCAGAGAGAGACCAGTTACTGACCAAGTACCAAAAACTGGTTTCAGACCATAACAACTTAGAGAGAAGCTACATCACTGTGATCAACGAAAGGGATGCCTGCAAGAAGAAACTTTCTAATTAAAGTAAGGTTAGTTTACATGTAACACATTCTTGCTGTGTTTGTTCTGAGCTCTGCCCTTGTCCTGCCCCCCGATTAGCAAGTTCAGAAACCCTGCCCTGTCACAGCTGTGTACTATTTACCCTTGTGTCTTTATACCCCTGTCTGTGGGTTTGTTGGCCCTTGCTGTGTCGTCTGTGTGCATTTCTCTGTCCTGTGAGTTCCCATAACGGCTCTGTGTTTTTTTTGTCGTTCTGTGTCTGTTCTGGTTGTGTTTCCTAGTTTGTTATTTCCTAGATACTGATTCAGTGTTTATTTCTAGTTAAATACCTTTACGTTTCTGGTTATGTCTTATATATGAGCATCATCCCTAATCCACAACAGAACGCATGCTCTGAAAATGCAAAATGTCATTTTCAAAAAAATATAAGAACAAAAAAATGAACACATGAATAAATACTTATTATTTGTATTACATTTAATAAACAAACAAGTCTGACATTCACTTTTGTCACAATATTTCAACTTTCTCACTCTGTTGGAACTAGTGTTTGTTACATGTAATAAAGAGAAAACCCATGCCTTATACCTTATTTCTCTTATGTCTTATTTCTAGCACTTTTGAATACTTCTGAAGTTGTACCTGCATGAGCGAGTCAGGTGTGCGAAAAGAATGATGCCTGGTCAACCAAGACAGCAACAAGAAGTGAAAGGGAAGTTTTCAAAGGAGATGACAAGATACAGATATTTTTTTTATACAAGACTCTTGTATAAAAAAATATCTGCAACACAGTGTGTGTGTGTGTGTGTGTGTGTGTGTGTGTGTGTGTGTGTTTAATGCATAGAGAAGGCAATATATTAAACATTTCTTAATATATTTACAATATTACTGCATTACCATATTATCATTTGAGGAATGTGAGATGTCCATAAAGGGTGTTTTCAAACCTGAAAGTCCAGTCCAAGATCTGAAATAAGGTTCATGTTTTTGTTACATTGTATAAATTTGGTCCAGTTAGTGCTCAAGTTATAAGTTTAATCATTTTTATGCTTTTTTTCCAAGTTTACTTGATTGCTTCAATGAACCAAATAAATGTGTGGCACCAAGGATCATTTTTACTTCTCTTTAAGTCATTCTTTCTCTTCTGTGACAGTACCCTGGCCCAACTTCCTGTAATTGGTCAGATAGTCTGAACCATCCAACAAAGTGTGTTCACTCTTCAAATGGACTGAGACCATAGCTTTTGGTCAGACCAAATTTTGATTCATTTTTGGTCTGAGGCACCATTCACACCTTCTGTTTTGGTTTAGAGCCCAACTACTGCTGTCAATACACCTGAATTTAAAATCCAGCAGGTTCTGTTCTGTAAATTTTTTTATATCCCACTTGTAGGAATAACGCACTTTCAGGCATCTTGAGTCAAATGATATCCTGCATGTGTTTTTAAGTAAATATTAAATTGAACAGCGAGACTTTACCCTTTCAGAGTTAGCTTGTCAGGCCTGGAGGCAGTGACGGTAGTTTAAGTTTTGTATTTTGAGTTTTTGTCTTTTATTTTGACATCCTGAGCACACTGGGCGTGAATTTGTGTATGTGATTAGTTCAGCTGCCGGCTGTAATTATGTTTGTATTTAAGTTTAGTTTGGGTGAACCCGGGTTGTTGGTCCACCATCGGATTTAGCCTCAATGTAAGGTGTGTGTCTCCTGACTCCTTTAGTTTATTTACGTTCAAGTCTTTTCGTTCATGGGCCCTCGAGCCCTTTTTGGTTATGTTTGTAAATGAAGAATACTTAACAATGAACATCTGCCGAAGCGCCTGCATTCCTTGGGGAGTGAAGAGGAGGGGACGTGACATAACTGGTGGAAGAGACATATTTAATAACTTTTGTGATATTTGGCTAAGCAATGTAAATAACTTTGCAGAGCACTTTCGTGAACTATAATAATAATAATAATAATAATAATAATAATAATAATTATTATTATTATTATTATTATTATTATTATTATTATTATTATTAAGAGATGAGATAAGATAAACCCCTATTTGTCCCACAAGTGGGGCTAATCATTATTATTATCAAGTTTTGTTTTTTTCTTTAAAGCCTTGCAGTGCTTTTCTATGGCCTGTAGTTCACAGTTTTGACGTTTTTCACAGACGTCTGATCATTTTTACAGTTTATCTTTTCATTTTACTACAAATGAATCTTTTTTGCTGGAATTTGAAGACTTCATGATGAAGGAAGGTTTGCAAGGTGAGCAAGAAAGTACGCAAACCTGACTGAGTAATGCCGGTTCTGTCAGAAATAAATAAGAAAAAAGTACTGGGGATGTTTATAGAAGGCTGTCACAAGCATTTAATATAAGTTTATTTAATCTTCCAAGGTCTAAGATGTCTTTCTTGTTACCATGCAAGTACAATATCTTATTGTTTGAAACAATCCTGGACAGGCCTAGTTAAAAAGAAAACTACTCAGCAATAAACCATTTAAATTACAGATAGCAAATAATAAACAGATCTGATCTAGTTATTATATTTAAATGACTTTATATGGATGTAAAGTTCAAGCCCTTTAACACAAAACATGTATGGTAAAATGAAAGGTGAAAACTTCAGATTCCGTGTCTTTAGTCTAAGTTTATGTATAGTTTGGCCTCAGTATTTCCTGATGAGAGAAATTGAGCCTTTGCTGACAATCACACATTTTACAGGCTCTTCAGTTTCACGTCTGCTGCAGGCATCAGTATCTCTGATTTAACAGCAGACGCTCTGATGCAGAGCAACATACAGAGGTGCATCCTATCCACATTAAACAAGTACAAACGTAACAATCCAACAACACAGGCATTGTGTTGTAGTAGTATTCTGACAAATATCAGAACCAAACTCTTTAAAGTGCCAGAAAAAAAGTAGTAAATCCATGAAATCAGGATGACCAGCTTATCTAACATACCCTTGCAAGATCAGTCAAATCCAGCACCACTCACAGGATGCAATCCTAGAGGTGTTTAGTGGCAGTACTATCATATGAGAAGGTGGGCTACTGATTGCCACTACAGGTATCCTCCCCGCAGATATGAGACTGCACTGTTTCTAATAGTTTTCAGTGGGAAAATCTTTTGCTCACTGTTTTCCCTCTTTCCTGAGTGATCAACCCTACTGTCAAGTCAAGTCAAGTCCAGTCAAATAGGTTTTGTTGTCATTTCGACCAGTACACAGTGAAAGATAAGGTGCCTCCAGGACCATGGTGCAACAAAAGAGCAGAAAAGAGCAGAACAACACTCGTGCAAACAGGACTCAAAAGTGTGCAAGAAACACAAGTGTAACAATACAATTAGACAATACAAGACAACATAAAGTTAAAAGTAAAGTGTAAAGTGTAAACATTCAGTGCAATCAACTATAGCTACAGTCTGGATGAATACGGTACTTTGACACGAACTGTATTCTAGCAGCAAGAGCTGTGTGTGAAAAAATGTAGAACAGAGTTAAACAGCAATAAATGTGATGTGCAAATATAGCAGCAACAGGACAGATAATGTGCAGTGTAATAAATGGGTAATAGTATTTACATAGGTAATTAAAGTCTGAGTAGTTGTGTGTGGGGGCGGAGGGGACAGTCTGATGCCCTGAGGGAAGAAACTGTTCCCCATTCTGGCAGTGGAGACCCATATGCTACAAAACATTTTGCCAGATAGGAGGGGGCAGAAGAGAATGTGTGAGGGGTGAGTAACTTCATCTCTTATCGCTCTCTTTTATCTATATTTGCCACTGATTTAACTTCTGCTAAGTCTTCCTTCTTCAGAACTAAATTTGAAGAATCTGCATCTAACCCCTGCAAGCTCTTTGCAACCTTTTGATCCCTTCTTAAATATCCATCTCTACCTGTATCTCCAGCTCTCTCACCAGAAGAGTTCGCAAAGTTCTTTGAAGAGAAGATGATATAGAATGATATAGAAAATCCTTTCCTCCAACCATCAAGCTGCCTGCCAGCCAGAGACCAGCCCATGCCACCCAGTTTCATGGCTTCTCACCATTCTCCCCTGAGGAAGTGTCACTACTCCTGACGTCCAGCAAACCCACTATGTCTTCATTCAATCCTCTCCCATCACGCACACTCCAGATGATATCATCAGATCTCATTGTGCATATCGCCTACATTATCAACGGCTCCTTAATGACCGGTCATGTCCCATATGCTTGCAAGTCTGCCACACCAATTCTGAAGAAACTCTTGCTGGACTCCTTAGATGTTAAGAACTACAGACTGGTATCTCTTCTCTCCTTCCTTTCCAAAGTATTGGAACGTGCCATTTACTCAAGTTCCTTCTTTCTCAAAACAGGCTTCAGGTCCCTCACCAGTCTGGGTTCAAGGCTGCACACTGCTCAAAATGCCATCTGTGAAGGACTTAATGTGGCTAGATTAGCCAATCTGCCTTCTGCTCTGATTCTTCTTGACATTTCAGCTGCCTTTGACACAGTCAACCATCAAGTCCTCCTGGCTACTCTCTGCAACCTTGGGATCTTGGGCATCCTACCTTGATGACCGCAGGTACCAGGTAGCATTCTCAGTCTGCTCCATGAAGATATCCACTGGTGTTCCACAAGGCTCAGTCCTTGGACCACTTCTATTTTCTCTATATACTGGTTCTCTTAGGGATGTAATAGCCTCACATGGTTTTCCTACCATTTTTATGTTGATGACACGCAACTTATTCTCTCTTTCCCTTCCAGACAGTCTGGCCAACATCTCCTTTTGCATGGCGGCCCATCACTTCAAGCTGAATCCAAGCAAGACTGAGCCCCTCATCATCAAAGGGAGTACATCACCAAGCCACGACCTCCTTGTTTGTGTTGGGAACTCCGTTATCGTCCCTTCAAAGAAGGTAAGAAATCCTGGTGTTATGCTAGATGAAGATCTGTCTTTCTCACCACAGGTTGACCAGATCTCCAGAACATGCAGATACCTTCTCTACAACATCAGAAGAATCCGACCCTTTCTCACCACGA
>JBBJLS010115902.1:0-18266 GCA_037577275.1 Bryconaethiops microstoma
GTTTCAGTTACGCAATGAATGAATACACTGATGAAAAGAATCAATGTATGAATACATGAATACATTGATGAAAAGAATACCTTGATTAACCAAAAGGAAAATACAAATAAAAGAAAATAATGAAAATGTAAATTTTCTCCGACACTGGACTGAGGGAAACTGAGTTGGCTGTTTTGGACCCAGCGTGAGAGGTTCGAGCTCTCTGGACGCGGGCACGGGTGGTTGTGGCTGCAGGGGAGCTCCGCGGCTCGGGGGGGAAGCCTCCCACGTAGCGAGAGCTTCGTGAATCCGGGGCGGAGCTGCATGACTTGGGGGCAGAGTTTTCTGGCTCGCGAGAGCTCCCTGGCTCGGGAGTGGAGCCTCGTGCTCTGAGGGGGCTCCGTGTCTCAGGGGCGGAGCTTCGTGACTCCGGCGCAGGGCCTTTCAGTTTTGGAGAGCTCCATGGCCCAGGAGTAGAGCCTCTCACTCTGGGGAAGCTACGTGTTTCGGAGGTGGAGCGTTGCGACCTCAGGGCGGCGCTTCCTGGCTGGGGGAGACGGATGGTGAGCTGGAGCCCTTGGATGAGGTAGGCTGTGAGTTGAGGCTGAGCGGAGTTGGCCTAAGCTGGCTTGAGTTGAGTGGAGTTGGGCTGAACTGAGGAAGGGTTGAGCTGAACGGGGTTTGGCTGAGCTGAGCTGAAGTGAGTTGAACGGGACTGAGTTGGGCTGGGCTGAGTCTGGGCCATGGAGAGGGCTGAGCGGCGGTCTAGGCGAAGGCTGAGTTGGATCATCGCCTCAAACGTCATGGGTCGCTCATGCCAAGTCATCTCCTCCTTCAGGCAGGTAGCCAGACCCTCGTAGTAGGCGGCCTGTAGAGCGGAGTCCCCTCACGTGACCTGGGCCGCCAGAGCATGGAACCCCGCCATGTACTCACCCGCCGAGCGGTCTCCCTGCCGCAGGTGGTACAGGCGAGAACCTGGCATCTCGCTGAGGGGGCTGATCCCGCTGGAGAAGCTGGATTGCAGGCGACAGCCATCCTGGGAGCCGCCATCTTGGATCCGCATGCTACTGTGTCCGCTAGGCTGTGCCCGCTGTGCCTTGTCGATGGGAGCATTCTGTCATGCCTGGACCACGTCCGGGAGAAAGGCAAGAGGCCACAGTCGCGGACTACCATGATTGAGAGTCTATATTAAATAAATAACAAAAAGGTACCTTGAGGGCCAGACATGAAAAGTAGGGATTAACTAAGCAACTGAATTAGGGCAGGGTAAGGTGAGGAGAGAGAAACACGAAGAACGCTGAGAGAGCGTATGCTCCCATGACCTGAACTGAAAACAGGGTAAACTTAAATACACAGGTGGGAGCACCGAGAACCAATGAAAAGCTGACTCATAACACAGTTAACACTAGCCGACTGAAACCACTTAAAATAATGCCGGCTAGAGGAGACCACGTCTAAGGGGCCGATGAGGCCAGTCCATAGTCCTCTGGCGACCCCTAGTGGTCATGGATCGGAACCGTGACATGAAGTGCCTTAAAACAAGTTTTCAACCCTGTTAAAAGATTCTCCAAATGAATTAATTAAATAATATTGCTGTTATTTATTTTTATTTTATTTCCTTCCCACTGCCGTCAGACTCTATAACTCCTCTTTCTGCCACACATCCACATGATTTATCTGTGCAATGGTCCTTGTTGTTTAATTTCTCACTGGGTTTAAATAATGGTCATTATGTGGATGATTAAGTGCATTTTTTTGCTACACTGTGCAACAGTCTGCCATGTGCAATATTGTGCTCTTGCTGTGTGTTAAACATCATCATTATGTGCAATATCTCATGTGCTGTTGTCGTACCATGTGCAATATCACTACATATTACTTATCCTACTAAGTGCAATAACATACTCCTTTTTACCACCTGTGTTGTTAGACTTCACTGAACCGCGACACTTATCTATAGTATTAATACTAAGCATTTCTGTATATAGTATACTATATTTTACAAAAATTGTACAGCTTTTTATTTAGATTTTATTTAGATTTTATGTGTCTTTGCAGTCATTACATGAGCAATTTCTTTTGGGATCAATAAAGGTTTCTGACTCTGATCCTGATTCTAGTTCTGATTCATGTAAGAAAACAGTCTGTGGCATAATTTATAAAGGTCCACCTTCTACAACCATACAATGCCCATCACGAGGTGTCCAGTGGCTCTGTGTTAAACGTGTTCTACACTGTTTGTGCCGGAGTCTGTATTTTAAGTGCACTACAGAGGGTGTATCTCTTTACTGCGAATATCTTAAAAGTTTAGTTCAGTGTTTACATGATCATTCAAGCTTTTTCCAACTGTCCAACCCATTGAATTAGTACTGGGCTAATATCAATACTGAGTATCAGATCCAGCACATCCCTAGTATAAACTGAACTTAATACACAAGCGTAATTACAAGAGCTGTACGGCTGTAATCCAAATTATAAGTGACTACATCATCAGTAGTTACATTGTTGTTACTTGTATTGCTAATGTGTAACGAAACAGTTATTACAGACACAAAGTGACAAAAACATCTAATCATTTCTTTAGTTGTGATTTTACTTTAAATATATAATATAAATATATTATGTCTGTTTTAACTGGAAATCAAATAAAGGGCATCTTTAATTTTTGAATAAATGTCTAATTTGTGATGCATGCACTCATTTCTCTGCTTTGCTTGTTTTTGTCAGCATAAATAAATGATTTTAAAGTAAAACCTCCAAGAAGTAAGAAATAATACATTTTTACTTTCAAATTTGTAAAGAACTTTGTGTGAAATTAATATTTTTCCCTCAGTTTATACAATCGAAGTGTGTAGTTTCGCCCAATAGAACTATTGTGTAGATAAATAGGCCAAACATATTTATTTGAGCTAACTTAGCATAGACATCAGGATGTAAATCAGTAAAACAACATTGGCTGTTCACCTTACAGGTCATTTAGTGGAATATGACAAAGAAACAAATACCTTTATTTTTATATAGTATTCTCCATGAATGCACATTCATAAAAAGTATATTGTAAATGACAAATTTCAACTCCTAACAAATGTTAAAAATATATTCAGGACCATTTAGGACTATCCCATAAAAGAACAGGAAAAAGGAAACATCACCTAACATAAAGATATGGTCCTCACAAAGCTTTTACTTCGCTTGAAATCTTTTACAGGTCTCATTAAACTTTATAGTTCTCAAACTGCACAATTCTTCAAGTCAAAAAATGGTCTTACAAACTTGAAAGAGCAACATGCATGTAAAGTGAACAGAATAATAAAAATAAAAAATAATAATAAAAATTCAAAATGTAAACAACATTCACAATTAATTAGACCGATTACTCGGATGTGGACTCAGTAAAATACAGCATTCAACAGCTGAAAACTAATCAGTTAAACTAAAGATTTGTAATAAACGTGAAGAGTTACATTTTTCAAAATCATTTAATATATACAGTATCACTGAGACAAAACCCTTTTTATAAAATGTTTGGAAAGACAAAGGTGGAAGAAGAGGTCCTAGTGTCTTAATTATTAGCAAATTTAATATCTAGTATAATGTGTATGTGTATATTTAATATTATTAATGTTGTAATTCTTCTTTAGTTAGACGCGGTGGTAGAGTTCCTCTCCATAGCCATGTTGTCTTTCAAAGCCTTGGGTTTGAAACAGCAGCAGAACACATTCAGCCACTTCCTGTACTGCTTCCTGACCTGAAAGTAGATGATGTGATATTTGAGTCAGATGATCAAAAGCACTAGAAAGGAGAAATATCCCTAAAACTGAAACATAAACCCTCCACAGCTCCATGCACTTTAAACGTTGCTGTTTAAAACGATCATAAATACAAATAGAAACAAACTGTGATGACCACTCAATAATGTGAATAATTTTATTGAGTGACTTATAATGACAGCTATTACACATTATTGTGTCATTTTAAAGTTATATTTCTGTCTTATTGTGTTAAAATACTGTACTGTTGTCACGGTGGTTCCCCTTCTCCTCGCATGCGGGGCAAGCACACTGACACCAAGGGTAATCAAAATGCACAATGTTTCATTTATTTTAAATGGAAATGAACCCAAACCAAAACTGGCATGTGAGCCAAACTCTGTAACTATAGATACTAAAACGAAAGGGAGACAGGAAACAAAACAAGAGTAACGACCGGACAAAAGAACCGGGTTGACCGATAACAGTGCACATAACAAAAACTCAATAAATACACACGAAACAAAAACAAGAACCAATAATACAACAGAATCACTAAACATAAACTGGATACAGCTGTGAACTCAAAAACCCAATTACCTTTCAAAATAAAAGCCTCAAAATCCAAAATACAAACTTAAACAAGGGTGGCCTCTAGTGGCCACCCACCATCACAATGCCCAGACCTGACAACTGTGCTTAAATTAACATAGCCATTAAACATTTAAACATTTCTCTTTGAAAGTCTGCCAAAGTGAAAGGAAATAATATTATCTTGTATTAAAGAGGATACAAATTCAAAGCATAATTTCCACACATGAGGCCTATCTAGCATATCTCTTCAATCACAGCCCACCACCTGAAGCTGAAACAAAACAAGTCTGTGCTGACATCTGAACTGTGTTTTGAATCTGACTATTATAAGTGTTCCCATTGTTTGCTTTCCCACCATTTGGACTCAAATACTGAGAGCAACACCTGCAAGTCCATTTCTCTTCTCTGCCACAAAAGACCATTATGACAGTGCTCTGAAACACTCTTCTCCTGTTCTATGCAATTAGTTCTTTATGGAGCAAAGGTGTTGAAAGTCTCCAGTGTATCCAGTGCAGAACTGAAATTTACATTGACATGCATGCCATCTCAACCACATACATCTTCTGGTTCTGAACTCATATTTCTAGGAAGACATGTGGATCATGGCTTGGCCTCTTTAGCCTCCTCTGGCATGAAAGAGGAGGAAAGATAGAAGCTGTAACTTACAAAACAATCAAACTGAACAACACCAGACACAGTAAAAACGCATTGTCCTGAAAACAGAAACAAAGTCTGCTCAAAATTACAGAAAAAATGTCAAGTAAAAGGTGTCTGTTTAGACACGACAGGTAAAGGCTGACCTCTTGGTTGAGGAAACAGTGGACCAGGAAGATGAAGGTTCCCTGCTGGGAGTTGAGGAAGAGAAAAAGAATCTCCAACACCTGACTGCCCTCGATGAAGAAACCGAGAATCCAGGGGCAACCAAGGATGACACTCTGGACCAGGGTTTTAAAGACAAGAAGTCTAAAGAAAGAGAGGGAGAGGGAGAGAGAGAGAGTGAGAGCGAGAGAGAGAGAATAAGATTGAAGTCATCTACTATTAATTAGCTTTAAGCTCAGCAGTAGTTAAGATTGTACACTAAACTATGGCTGGTACAGACTGGTCGAGAACACCTCCACCTTCTGTGTGGGTTCTTCATGTGAGCAAGAAAGGCAAACTATACCAATAAGACTCATTAACACTACATTCGCCTTTCTCTGAATGAACTGATAGCATATTCATGGTCACCATCTGTTTGATCTGTATCTCTCTGACAGGTGCTACATGTCTCTCAGGGCACGAACAGATTCAGAGACAGTTTCTTACTAAGGGCCATACATACATCAAACTCTAATAAGTTCCGCTAAATGGATTCTTACCATCTTTTACATAGAAGTTTTTATACACAGTTTCTAACTGTATGTTATACTTTTGCAGTGCTATATGTGTATATGTGTTACATATAAATAAACGTGTTTTATATTATAGCACCAAATGGAGCAACGCTTGCATTGCGTAGAGTTATACAATGGCAATAAGGCTTTTTATTCTATTCTATTCTCTCTTGCCAGATGCAGTACATTTAAACTGTAGCAACAGTTTCAAAACCATAGCAATAAGATATGCACCACTTTATTACCTCATTTGTTTGATGTGGGACACTTCACTGTTACGTCCTGCCAGGATAGTTCTGAGAGTGACGATGATGATAATGAAGAAGATCAAGTTCAACTACACATACATAAAATAATTATTTAAATTAATGCGTAAGTTGGAGTACTGTTATTAGTCCATGTTTTTTTCTTGCATTTTTCTTAAAGTTTCATAAGACAGAGTCAGCAGTTTGGCCTAATGTAGTTCACTGATGTGTGCTTTATAACAACTAATAATATCAGAAAAAAGTAGGGTTTTATTTTACTGTACAGTAAATATCTAGTATGTAATAGCTTATATTTTCAATTACATAGTATTTACTAGGTAATGATATTCTTTGCTTAGTATTTAAACAGTAATTATGTAGTACCTACAATAACTATCTGGTACTGCATTTTAATAACAACTTAGTACTGAAAAGCAATGATTCAGCAACTAAGTATTGAAAAGCAATATTACTCAGAATTTACCAATTAATTCTATATATTTACTAGGTTGCTGGCAATATTTAATAGTTAATTCTAGAATAATATAATATAAAACACTGCGTAAAGCTAAGCTCAAAGATTAAAACAAAACATAAAAACAAAATGCTTGTTGAATGATAGTACACTGATCGTACAGTATTGCATGGACAGTGACAGAGAAAGGTTAGTAATTTTAGTAACTCCTTACTTACGTAAAGGACTTGCAACGTGTACACCACCTATTACTATTGTATAAATTAGCTATTATATCCTGAGTAATCTCTCAAGTGGGATGAAAATTAATGCTGTTATTTTTCACATAAGTATTTCTTTTAAGTTCTGCATTATATAGTAATAAGATATTAATACGTCTGAGAAAAAAATATATACAATATGTGAGCACCTCTCAGAATCATATTTTAAACATAAATCTTTACAGAATGAACCGGAATAATATGCTGCAGGAAGAAAATCCTACAGAACTCACTGTAAGAATAAAACAAACGGGACCCAGAAAACTCCACACAAAGCTCCTGTCTGTCTTAATCCAGCATCTGCACATAGAACACATCATCATCTGTACGATACATATGTTATGAAGGTGTTGCTTGTTGGTAGTGGTTAGACAGTACATGCTTATGTTACTTACAATTAAATGACATTGGTAGTCACAAGTTAGCATCTAAATAGGGCTAGAGGATGATTAATGGCTTTCTTTCACTGTTAGCAACAACAGCCTTATTGATTGAATTAGTTAAGAAGGAATTCTTCAACTGTCTTAATTTAAAATAAGAAACTGAGTAAATGGCATCTGATGAAACTCCGCCCACTCTCCACACTCACTGTTCGCTGCCATATCCATCAGGAAACAGCCCGACAGACACGCCCACAATAACCAGAGGAACTGTGTATCCAATCACCACTAGACACTTCCAGCCCAGCACCTCCTTCTGCTTTGATCTGATCTTCCTGAGACTCTTGACAGAGATGAAGAGCAGCACAGCTTCAATGAACATCCACACAAAAGCAGAGAGAAAGAGGAAGTGCAGAACTCCTGCCAGCACTGCACACACCAGCTGGAGATAGAGAGAGAGAGAGAGAGAGAGACAGAGAGAGAGAGAGAGAGAGAGAGAGAGAGAGAGATGCTTACAATGTTCATCCACTTCTGTTGAGATTAAACTGAGTGTAGAACATTCTCACCTGATTGGTGTGTATGAACTGCAGGAGTTTCTGTGTGAGCAGGAAGAGGAGGTGAGCCAGAAACAGACTCATACACAAGTTCAACAGAGGAGTGATGTTCACTCTCAGGTTTCGACGACAAAAAAGGAAAGTCAACAGAGACAAGCTGAGGAACAGCAGCCCCACTGCCACGGCCACCGTGCTGAGAAGGTCCAAGAGAGGGTCACTCTGGAAATCAACAGTCACTACTTTATTCTTTGACCTCGGCATCTGGATTTACACTAAAACTAAATAAACATGTTTAAGCCCAATATTTTCTTTTTTACGAAATAGGAAGATTAAGCACGTTGGCTGAACGTGCACTTATTTAGCTCATATGTTGCAAGAATATATATTAGGGGTGTCGACTTAACGCGTTAATTTTGGTCACTTAATCACAGAAAAAAATAACACGTATAAAAAATGAAACGATGATTAATCGCACTATGTGACTTTGAGCACCCGGCCCCGTTCTGGCCACAGGTGCTCTGTAAAATGAAGACGAGAACGCACTGCTTTAAAAATGTTTATAAATGGACAGGTGGAATGGATGATAGGAGCATAGTTCAATGCAGTTAATACGATACGGAATTTTTGTATCATCGGAGAACATCAGGTCAAAAATA
The DNA here is from genome assembly GCA_037577275.1 of Bryconaethiops microstoma. Lineage (NCBI taxonomy): Eukaryota > Metazoa > Chordata > Actinopteri > Characiformes > Alestidae > Bryconaethiops > Bryconaethiops microstoma. The sequence continues at coordinate 8,266 of JBBJLS010115902.1, forward strand.
TCACCTCAGCGCAAAGCATTTAGGAGGGAACCCATCATTCTGAGCCAGCACACTGGACCAGGCACTCAGAACCAAACTGAGCTCGTCTACCTGTGACCCAGCAAAATGGCCTGTGTTGCTGAGTTTATTTTGAGATGCCTTGTATGCTGGACACCGGAGCTATTATATTAGGGAGTGATAGACAGTGCAGAATCAGTTATTAAATAACAGAGACACTGAAAGTCTGTAATATTGATTTTTCATTCACTCATATGTGTCAGTTCTGGGGACAGCGACGGTCGTCGACCGCTAGAGGCTGTCAAAGGTTTGTTTTATATTCCTGGTTTTGTTAAAGTAATTATTGGTTTCACCTACGGGTGTGCTCAGGAGGGATTTGTGTTTTAGTATTTAAGTTCATTCGTGGTGGACCTGAGTTGTCGGTCCACTGTCATTCCGAGTTTTGTGACTGTGTTTTCTCTTTTTGTTTATAGTTTTGGTTTTGGCCCTCGTGCCTTTTGTTTTCAGTTATAATAAAAAGAAAGATCATGGAGGTCTGTGTAATTAATTAGAGAAAGAAGAGAAAGAGGAAGAGACCTTCAGAGGAATGAAGACCAAACTTGTTTGAACACCTACTTGACTAAACACCCAGTTGACATCATCAAGAAGTGGAACACATCTTTCTGGCCAACACCAGATAACAATTTTACAGCAATAACATAATATGTTTATATTTTCACTTTCATCTTCAATTTCCTCTGCTTATCTAGAAAACAGTCATGGGGGTAACAGTTTGAGGAGGGCAACTCAAACATTCCTTTCCCCGTCCACATCCACCACCTCCTCCTGGGGGATCCCAAGACATTACCAGGCCAGTATGTCCTGTATCTGATATTAATATACTTAATTTCTCTCCTTGTGATGGTAACACACCCTCAGTGCAAAGGGAACAAACCACCTGTCTTTGCACAGAATCTTACTTTCACTTTGGTGGGGACCAACCTTCTTTTTACAGTACAAGTCCATGTCCATAGACCTGGAGGTTATGATCCTCATCCTGACCACTTCACACAAACGCCTGATTTTAACAGCTCAGCAAAGCCAGCAGAACCAGCAAAAAGCAGTGAATCAATCTTGAGATCACCATGCTGGACAACTGGACCAGAGACAAGGCGCAGAAACTTTCAGTGAGTTGTGACAGAGAAGATGCCCCAGTGCTTTGGTGACATCTCCTGGATGGATCATGACTGTCCTGAATCTTCTAACTCTGACTCTTCAATGGAGGATTTATCTGTTGGGTTTAAGATCTCCTCCCTTCTGAGAACAGCTTGGATGAAGACCTGCGTGGGTGACAATTTACCAGAACTTCTTTGAGGCCACCTGAAGGGGCTTCTCAATGGTTTCCACAAACTTCTCCCTCCCTTTGTTTGTTCTTCCACAAAAGCCAAGGTTCCAGAACCAAGGCTTTGCATAGACGTGGGCCTGACTGTATCTATAATGCTCAACTTCTTGGACAAGTTCAAGCTCTTTTTCCCAGGAAAGGTGGGAGATTCCAAATACCAAAAGCCAGTTTCTGCACCACAGGTGCAGTCTGCTGGGGCTTCTCCCCAACTTGCCACCCATGTGGAATTGCATCTGGCCTCTAGGCAGACAGCATGGCAAATCCATACACCAGGCACTTGCTTACAAGCTCCCTTTCCAGTAATCTGATTATTTAATGTCCTTCCTTAACCTGTGCATATAAATAGCAGTAAGCAAGAATTTTAAACTGTACACTTGAAATTATGCAGTGCCTTGCGTTCCCAACAACCAGATTCAGGAACACTGTATACACCTTAACGAAAAAAAAAATGTATTTTTTATGTATTTGATTGACCTTACATTATTCTCCTTGGGTGGGTTGGTCTGCATGATGAGAGCGAAGGTGGAGAGGTGAACACAGGAGCACACGGTGTGGCTGCTATTGGACTGAAGACGGTAACAGCCATCTACAATCCACTCAGTGTTATTCCAGTACACGCAGGAGAGCATGCCATTAGGGTCTATTTCCTAAAGAAAAGAGATGGGTGATGATGTCTTTCAGGATGTGGTGTTTAGATAATGCATTAACTGCTATAATGTGCATCATACCAAGACCGGAGTAAAGATGCACTACTCATTTCTTAAAAAAAACCCCAAACCAACAGAGAAGCATGGGTGGCAGCATGATGTTGTGTGTATGCTTTTCCTCAGAAGGATAGGTGAATTGTGTAAAATGCATGGAGATGTACCTGCTTCAAATCTGCTGAAAATCTGAAGCAGGACATGGCAAATGTAACATGTTAGTGGTTCTACAAAAAATTGGAATGTTCTACAATGACCAAGTTAAAGTCTAAATCTCAGTCCAGACTGAGAATTTGTCAACCAACTTGAACAACCTGGAAGAAATCAGCCAAGAAGAATTCACAAGAACCACCACTTAAAAGTTTGCAGCAAAAGGATGGATCTACCAAATACTAATATAATGGTGCAAGCTGCAATTTTTAAAAGATCTATTGAAATATAAGGGATTTTGACCTTGAACATTTACATTTTAAAATAATGTTACAGACATCTTATTACCTCATTAACATGTTGAAAGTGACTGTTTTTCATTTAGGAGACCATTGAGAGATTGAGGTGATTTTCAGAATCAATAACTGCCAGTGACTTTATGAATGGGACAGATAACCATATTGTACAATTTGCACAGTTTGGGTGGAGTTTTATGAATCTGACCAAGCAACTTTTGCATGAATTACTGAATTGATTTTCAGAATTTTTTTAACAGTTTAATTGACTTAAATGTCAAAGCTTAGTAACCAGAATCCCCAAATTCAGCCAATGATCTGCACTTCATCAGCTTCATTGTTTACTATCTTCATGTGTCACATACGAATATTTACTATTAACATTTAATATTTTACTATTACTATTAACATTAAGCTTTGGTTTAGCCCCTCCATTCTCCACCGTGCCATCCATCTAGCCACTTAGATACTCAGGCAATAAACATTCTGCCGACTTTGCAGTCCTCCCAGACCTCTGAAATCCCTGCCTTTCATGCAATCAATTTTAAACCTTCTTCCCTTATTGTACACTAATCTTCAGTGTTTTTTTTTACAAAAGTGTAGTTACACATTAATAGCAAGTACCAGGACAATACAGCTGTTAGTAATGTATTCACTATCTCAGTATTATGGTTACATTACATGTAAACACACATGTAGTGTTTACATAAATAAAACAAGTGTATAATTTTCTGTTATAGTATAGTTACTAAAACATGAAATTACAAGAGGTAATGTGCTGTTACAGCTAGTAAGATAAAGTAAAAGTTGATAAACTTAAATTTACATAAGCTGCACTACTGCAATCTGTCCATAATAGTGAGTGTTACTAGTAGTTACTTTGAAGTTACATGCATTATTTCTGTGGTGTGAAAGTTATTAGAGACACAAACTATAAAGTGGGGGAGAGTGAGCAACTATGTTAACAGAACATCATAAAATAAATGAAAAGCCATTATGGCAGTCTGAGTTCAAATAGAAATGTAAGTAGCAACCTCACTTGTTTGTGTTTCAGGGTGAAGTTGACGGGTGTGTTGAGCCGTGTGTTGGTGGTTTTGGGCAGTGTGGCCGACACCACAGTGGACATCATGGTTTTTATTGTGTTGTTAGTTGTGTTGAAAAGGCTGGGTTTCAGCATTTTCTCCATGCTGGTGTAGCTCATGAATGCCACAGCAGCTGATCCTGAAGCATAATAACAATAATAATAATAATAATAATAATAATAATAATAATAATAATAATAATAATAATAATAATACGAAGAAGAAGGAGAAGAAGAAGAACCAGAAGTGTCTACTCAGAACTCAAAACTGCTGAATGGTCAGTAAAATATTGTTTAGGAGTTTAGGTTTTTCTGTTCAGTTTAAGCTTCAGGTTTTAAGCATAAAACTGAGGTTTAACTAGAATACAAGCCTAAAGCTCTTCTTCTTACGCAAATAAGAACAATAATGCAGCCTGTTCTTCTATAAAATTTCTGACACATTTGCAGAATTTAGTGGTAGCCCTGGAGGAGTGAAGAGTCCAACATTAGGTCCTGGTCTTGGCAGATCATGAAAACTAGGCCAATAATGAACAAGGCAAGTATCTTTACCCCCGTCAGACCAGGTGGGCTTTATACTTTGCCTGTTTCAGTTTCTTCCTATCATATCAAACATGGTTAAAGAACACCAAGTGCAATACTCTTTCATGCCACTGAAAATGCCCTCCACTCTTAAACCCACAAACCTATAATTCCTCCAGTGTGCATTAAAGCTCCTCTGCATTAAAGCCATTGTGAATAACCTGTACTCCAGTGGGTTACCACCTGGTAGACACAATGTCCCCACCACTATTAGTTCCAAAATGATGCAATGGGGTCGTTGCTTGATTTTATTATGTGGTTGCCCCCTCTGAGGAGAGGCCTCAGGTGGAAGGGATTTAGTACAACAACCACATGCATGCTGCTGTCCAGTTGATACCCTGCTCCGTTTTCCCCTAAATCATGAATAAGACCACAAGATATTCGGACTCCTTTACCAGAGGCAGTAACTGACGGCCAATTCTGAGGGGGTAAGCCAACTCTGTCTGGTCTCTGTCATGGAGGGGCTGATAATCATCCCAGCCACTTCATACTTGGCTGCAAACCATCCCAATGTGTAATGGAGTTTGCAGTTCAATGTAGCCACCAGAAACTTATCATCAGCTAGAAAGAGATACAAACCTGCGGCCACTATACTGGATCCCATCTGATCCAGGATGGTGACAAGTAATTAAATAAATATTATGTAAGTAATTATTTTACCATATATCTTTCAGCTCATACCCAGTAGCACACGAGTGAAGAAAGAGGCAAAGAAAGATCCTACAGTACCATCATTATTCTTTGAAATTTGCATGAGTTCGATGTTCATCTGAGCACTGTTTACGCTGAGCTGAGGGGTTTCCGTCAACAGGGTCTTCGATCCAACTGCAAAGACTAGAACATCTACAAAATACAAACAATAAGTCAGAAACAAAGAATTTTAGCTGTAATATCAACTCCACTGCATTATTTTCAAAGTGTTTCCTTAATAAACACTGAATAGTTTGATCTTTTTTATCTGTTGAAATTTGGTCAAAATAATTCTTGCTTTTACCAAACACCAGGTCATGCTTTTAGATCCAGAGGTGGGACTACTGGAAATCACTTTATCACTAAAACAAATAATAATGTAGTCATTTACCAAAGTCATTAAGAGAGATGTTGACAGAGTAGTGGGTTTCTGTCGGCTCCACCAGTTTGGACACCAGCTTCTCAGTCTTATTCAACACCGTGTTCCCATAAGCAGCAAGTTTATCTGAATTTGTTGGGTCAACCTTCAGAAGTTGCTCCTGGGCATTAAGCACCATGTCTAAATATTTTGTTACAGCCTAGTCAATAATGAATGAAATGCACACACATTAAGATAGTACTGGACACGGGTTAATTTATTCTATATTCAGGATTATTATTTTAGTATTCTATGTTATAAAAGTACATACTTGGGGTGAGAGCACCGGAGCAGTGATGTTATCAATCTGGTTAAAGAGATCCTCTCCACATTTTTGTGTGAAAGTGTTCTAAAACAAGGAGCCAATTAAAACGAGTGAGTTTATTCACAGTTAATCTAAAAGTGTTAATGTTGAGAAGGTCAGAAATCATAATTATGAGCCCTTGTGCGCAATGAAATTGTCCCAAACCTCGCATTCTGCAGACAATGTGATATTCGGTGGAGCTGCAAGAGATCAAAAACATCAATTGGAGAAATGAAAACTGTATATCTGCTCAGAAACTGAAATTACACTGAAGTAGTGGTTATGACTATTGAAGTGACTCCATTATTTCAGAAGTATGTCATAATTATTGGAGGAAACATAGTTAAAGAAACATTAAATGAAGAGCAAACTTACGAGAGGAGAAAGAGTTTGGGGGAATAAATGAAAAAAAGGCCAAAAATAAATAAATAAATAAATAAATAAAACAAATCGATGTCAAAACATGAAAACATATAACACAATTCAATTGAACTAAAGCTAAATAATAAACAGCTCATTCCTAAATGGATAGACAAAGCGAGAGTCAGGTGATAGGGAAAGAGTGGAAGAAGCTTACAGAATGAGGAGGAACAGTGGATGAAAATTAACAAAAGAAACACTAAATAAAGAACATAGGAGAGGAGGTGGGGGGAGAAATAAAATGGAAGTATGACCATCTATTTTTTAAACAACACACACTCCCGTGGTGCTAACAACTATGTGGACTATAACCTCAACCTGTTTTTCTGTTCAGTTGAAAGGTAACTTTATCTCTGGCTTTGACATTCTAAACCATATTTTCTTTGTACCTGGACCAAAGGAATAACATGTAAGATTAATGTACCTGTTGGCACAGCAGCAGTAGTCATACTCGTTACATCTAAAACAAGACAAACTAATGTCAAAACATGCCAACATATAACACAATTAAATAATAAATAACAGCTCAGTATTTTTTTTTGATAAATGTGACTATTTTGAGCAGAGATCAGAACACTGTTGTTGAAATCAGAAGAGGGGGCATACAACTTTGAACTAACTAATTCACAGTGTAATGGTAATAAAATCAGATTACCTGCACAGTAAGCTGTATTGCAAACATTAGGTGTGACAAACTCATAGACGTAAAAGTTCCCTGGGCACGCTTTTACTCTAATTGGACTGGTTCTGTAGTAACAGCAGTCACTTCCTGAATTCCCACAGACTCCACGGGTGACTATTCCATCCTCAGCCTGAGGGTGAGGACCATTGAGCCACAGAGCAACACCAGTACCACATCCGGATCGATTAACACAGCTCTCTGGCATGCGGACACTCATCCCATTATACAGCAGCCGGTACCAGCTGTTCCCACTGAAAGAGTTGTCACAGTTGAATCCTCCAGTAGCATTAGTGCCTCTCCAGGGTTGGTCTAGGGACGAGTAGTTGGTGCAGGGATCGTAACTGAGATTGTTGAATCCAACTGTGATGAAAACAGATTAAGACAGAAAACCGACAAAACGGATAAATATATAGGAGTTTTAAATGACTTGTATGTTTTTTAATCATCGACTCTTTGTCAGTGAACATCTGCTGTATTGTTTGAGTGACACTGACATGCTGAATCAACATCAAGTCACTTTATCATCAAGTTAAAGCTGCTGCTGAATACAGATGATGAGTCTGCAGTGAATGGACAAGAACAATGAAAAATGGTTGTATGGACACACAGATAAAAACAAAAAAGAAAGACGAAAGTCTGTAAAATATAATTTAAAAAGAGGTTACACAAAGCTCCATGTAAATTATTATCTAACGGCCCCAAAATGTTTCATTGCTGACATTGTCTATGTCACTTAGTAAAAAAAAAAGACACAAAACAGAGCACAAAGTGAACTTTGTGTAAGTATGTAGTTGTTCTCCTCAGTGTTCAGTGAAGAGGAGGGTCTTCACCGTCTGTTTGAAGACAGTGAGAGACATGCAGTTTGCTATTGCACTACTTTTTCTTTCTGTGCATTAAAATCCTGGAGACAATGCAGAGCACTAGGCAGTTTAATAGGTACTAAATAATTCATAGAATAATGTCCTGAATAATAAGCCTTAAAGAAATGATTCAGACCAAACAGCTAATTTTGTAAACAAGAAAACTAAAAAGGCCACCAATTAACAAACCCATTAATATGATACTTTTTGGACATACTACTTGTTCAATTAAATAACTGAATGATACTCCCAGAAGTGGTCAAACTGAAGTCCAGTATTTCAGGACATATAGGCTTTTTAACCTTTTTCAGTCATTAACCATTAGAAAAATTTCATAGTATATCAGTAAAATCTGAATTCAACAAATAAAAACGGTGTAAAACCTGTGTTTAAAACTGGCGTTTGTTCTCCTTCATGCCCACCATTTGCTACTTTTTCGCTCGGCCGCTCTCTGCCCAGTTGTAAATTCATTATAAAAGTACAATGTAGGAAACAGCAGACTTTACCTGCACAGTAAGTGGCCATTGGAAGTGATAGAGGTGGCTTGACGAGTCTGTAGACGTAGTAATCTCCCGGACAGGCTTTAACTTGGACTGGGCTTGATTGGAAGTTTATATGTGTACGATTAGGAGAATACCGGTAGGTTCCAAAGATCTGTCGGGTGACGATGTTCTCCTTCTGTAGTGGATGAGTTCCGGCAAGGTGAAGTGCCGTGTATCCACCGCATCTCATGTCTCTCGGATACCAGTCAGATTCAGGAATCTGGGCACTTTTCCCCTGAAGATACAGCCGATACCAGCCAGTCCACTCAACAAGCGTGTCGTCATAACCACTGTAGCCAAACTTCACTGCTCTCCAGGAATTATCCAGAACACTGAATTCAGTGCAGGGTTCGACAGTGACGTCTGCAGTGAAAAAAGAATCAATAGAAGCATTTATACCAAGCTGAGAACTGAGAAAAGAATACACACATACTGTCCTTTGATTTTGTACATATTTACAAAGCTTGAATTCATAAGCATGACAAAGAGATATGTTTAATAAATTATACTGTAAACCAGACACAACAAATTATAACTTTAGTTATTTGTTGTTGACCTTATGTTGGGAAATGTATCAGCTCTCTGAAGATTTGTGGCATAATTTTGGTCCATGTTTCTTCCTAAACCGACTTCTATTGTCACAAAGTTACAAAGGTCCCTCTGTTGGAGTCGTAATCCTCCATAAATCAGGAGACCTTCACTATAGTCACTACTTGTCTATTCAACCAAAGGAAATGTTTTAATACTGACAGCAGGTGCCATTGACAGGAGAATATTTTAATTCAATTTTCCAAGCATTAACATGAAGACCTGAGCTTATTTTTCCTTTTTTTTGTTTAATTTTAAATGTGATGTCTGAATGTTCCACCACATACTTAAACTGACTGCAGTAATATAATGTGTTACACTTGCACAGGACAGCATTTAGATGTATTTAATTTTGGAAAATTCAGTTTCATTGGTCCCACATCCTGTTTGTGAACCTCTGTTTTCCATCACTTTACTAGCAGACAGATTAATTATCACACACTGTGAAACTGGCTTTAAATTATTTACATCATGCCTAAGACTTTTGAAAATTAATGTATAAAATGTACAAATATTAAATTCACATTTATTTTAAAGAAAAGTGTTTTTATTATGATTATTGTCTTTTTACTTTGTGCCATGATGGTCTGAATGTATTCGATGACGGTACAAAAGGCGGTATGAAGGTATGTTGTTTTTTGAAACAAGTAGAACAATCTTAGTGAGAGCTTTTTAATGCAGGAGCCATTATGAGATGAAAAAAAAATGAATTAATTGCTTTTACATGATTGTTTGTTGCCACACTGTTATAGAAATAAGGAAGTGTTCAGAAGCTAAAACTCACTTGTGTTTACACCGGATGCTGTAGAACTGGTGGTCGAGTTGATGTTTGGTGTGAGGGTCCCAACATCTAAACAAACAACATGTGCAATTCATTAGAAGTAAAAAAAAGAAACGAAAAAATGGGGAAAAAGAAACATGCATAGTAAAATACTGTACAGTGGTTGGAGTGACAAAATTCACATCTAGATAAGTTACGTATTAAAGAATAAAATGTTTTTTTTTATATACAGGGCGATATTCTAATGAAGGAAAATCAGCAGAGTACCTGCACAGTAAGCTGAACAGAAGTTTGGTCTGGTGAAGTTGTAGACGTAATAGTTTCCTGGACACGCTTTGACTTGAATTGAAAAAGACCAAGAACAGCAGCTTCCTTCCCAGGTCCCACAGATCGTACGAGTGACCACTCCGTCCGCTGTCTGAGGGTGAGGACCATTGAGCCACAGAGAGCCATAAGTACCACAGCTGTATTGACTAACACAGCTCTCAGGCATGCGGATGTTCATCCCATAATACAGCAGCCGGTACCAGC
>JBBJLS010115923.1:0-18261 GCA_037577275.1 Bryconaethiops microstoma
AGAGAAATGGATAGAGAGAGAGAGAGAGAAACCAAGCATACAGAGAGATACAGAGACAGAGAGAGAGAGAGAGAGAAAGAGAGAGAGAAATCGATAGAGAGAGAGAGAGAGAGAGAGAGAGAAATCGATAGAAACAGAGAGAGAGAGAGAGAGGGAGAGGGAGAGAGAAAGAGGGAGAGGGAGAGAGAGAGAGGGAGGGAGAAAGATATATATAGAGAGAAATGTATAGAGACAGAGAGACAGAGAGAGAGAGAGAGAAACCAAGCATACAGAGAGAGAGTGAGAGGGAGAGAGAGAGAGAGAGAGAGAAACCAAAGTATACAGCATTTACATCTACCATCTACATTCTTTTCCTCCCCATACGGGAAGACAGCCTTTAAAAATGTCTGCTGTCGGACATGGAGTGTTAACGTTTTACGAGGATTAATATACACTTGAGCTCATTCCTGTTACTGCACCCGACTGACTTCTGGAGAGCTACATATGGAGCTGTCTAACACTATACCACATAAATAAACCCCCTCAAAACCACTGAGTACCCCCAGCGCTTTGTAAGCAAATCTGACATGAGTTCACTGTTGAAGCATTTCATCTTCTCTTTTAGAGCTGTGCCAGGTTCAGGTAGGTGTCTTATTCCACATCCAACAAACACACCAGAGTACTTCCAGTAGACTCCGAGCTACTGGGATTAGCATCCAGTCTCACAACAGCTGTAGAACTGCCACATCCAGTGCTGGGTTGCACGGTAAAAAGTGACCCTGCTGTTTCAACATGACCCCACTGTTTTACTAGATTAGTCATTCTTCATTGTGGCATATTTTTATTGGCAGCCTCTGTGGCTGCCTAGTGACAAGTCAACAACACGGGCCAGCAGAAATCAGGCCCAGGACAACAGCATGGAACACACCGCAAATGCGCTGTTCACAGGATAATCTCTGGCTGTTGTGGTGCTCTTGGCAGCCGCAGACCACCGTTAATGAAGTACGTTGCTTGGTGGGAGGATTGATCTGTCCATCCTCCAAAATTGTGCCCTTACATAGCAACTGTTGCCAGGCTGGACAAGCTGTATACAGTCACTACAGAATATTGAGTTTCCAGTTTAAAATGGTGCACTACTGTGCTCTGGACTTTGGTGTTTTAACCTTTTCATGCTGGAAGTGCAACAAATGGTAAATCATTGCCATACGGCAAAACAACTTCTTGTATGAAAGTTTCCCCGGTTCGTGTTGATGCTCAAGGTGTCAGACATCTTCCTGAGCTTTGTTTGGTGATCCTATATCAGGTGATTGTAATTTTAAAAACATATAATAATAATAATAATAATAATAATAATAATAATAATAATAATAATAATAATAACAATTCCTGGGGTTTTAAATTAATAACAAAAGCTATTTTAGAACTTTCAAATAGTCTCCGCCCACAAGTGGATGGGCAAAACCTGCAAGGGGAGGGGGTTCGGAGAACCGCCAAGCAGCGGTGCGCCGAGAGAAAGAGCAGCAAACAACGAGCATGTAGGAGAACAAACACCGGTTCTAGACTGCATTACACAGATTATATTTTTTTCAAATCTGATTTCTAAGGCTTAAGCATCTACACAGATGCAGAGACCACCGCATTGCTTTTGACCATTATAAACCATGATTTCCTTCTTTGAAAGACTACACCTCTAGACCATTCATCATGTTTAACACAGCTGGCCATTATAAGTCACACTCTCATGTATCTCATATGCCTATGAGGATCAGTAATAGCTTATATACCTTATATAAGAAGCCAGACCTCCGATCCTCACCCTGTTAATTTATTTTATTCTTTTGTATTTTTTAATAAAAGCTACAAGCCACTCGAGGCCTTGCGCTACGTTCATATTACCACATCTAAGGGGGTCTGCTTTAATCTCACCAGAGCAATTCACACTCTCGCTCTTGTTCACACTCTCGCTCTTGTCGCTGCTCCTCTTTTGTTGCTCGTCCGTCTCTTTTCAGCGCTCTCCTCCCCACTCACTCCCTCTCTCTCCTCTCCACAGCTCTCTTGACCAATCCCACATACCGCACATCTATCAGCCTGCACCCTGCTACCCATCCCTCTTCTTTTCAACAATTGAAGTCTCTTGCTCTTTTCACTTGTCTTTTCACAATCCCACATCTCTCATTCTACCCTGTTCTCTGCCCTTCTTCGCAGGAACCAGGATCAGCTCGCATTCCGTCGAGGAGAACAGCCCTATAATTTGATTCCATGAGTCCAAAGACCTGTTCCCTGGCAATTAACCAAACATCCCCATGACAAGCCGAAGGGAAGCTCTGTGTAAACAGAGGCCCGATGCGCTGAAAACGCATCCATTACTTCAGTGCTGAGGCAGATAGAATCAAGGTAACTCCTAGAGGCCTGCTCTTTGTAAACTGCATTTCCTTCCTTTGAAGGACAGAAGCGCAGGCTTGTAAACTCCTCTCCGCTTTCGACGCCCTCTGAAAGCAAGGCTGAGAACATTCTGAGGAGGACAGATATGGAAAAGGACCAGGGAGAGCGAGGAGAAAAAGGGTTTATGAGGCATGAAGAGAATGCAGGGTGTGAGGAACTTGCTGCTTGACATCAGCTCCCCGTCTCGTGTCCATTGTGATGAGTGTTTCCGTAGTCATTACTGAAATGGTGTGAATGTACTTGAACAGCACTTCCCAACAGATCCCACTTGTCAACAAAAGAATGAAATGCTGGAGGAAAGGGAATCAGGTGCATCAGTGCAGATTACAGCAAAAGAAGTTTCCTCTGAGACGCGGTTGTGAAACACTGGTCTTGTTAATACGCTTGATAAATGAGTATAAACTCCAGAGTCATGACTCTCACCAGTAAAGAATAAATAGGGAGCAAAAGAAGGCAGCAATGAAGCACAAATCCTGGCTTTCAGCACCGCAACAAGGCTGTCACTGTCTACTGCACAAATACGATTGCCATCATCTTAATCCACAAAAGAGCTCCGCAGCGACCAATAAACGTGGAAGAATCCGACTGCCTTGCCAAGAGAAGATCAGCTGCTTATGACTCCGAGTGGCTGGAGAAAGCATGGCCTAATGTCCAATTTTATGATTCAGGAAGACGTGCCAAGGTCACTGCCGCTAAAAGTGTTACAGGAAGGGCCAAGGAATGACCTGTCATCTTAAATCCCCAGCTGAGTTTTGAAAAAGATCTTCAAAACCACATTGGCTTTCAAGAATTCTTCAGTGCAAAGAGAAAATAATCCTTTCTTTTTCACATTATTAAAGCTGTGAGGTTTGACCCATGAAGGAGGAATGGCTACTCTCAAAATCATTGTCAGCAACCATTATGCATTTATTGTTTGAAAATGACACCCAGCTTTGCCTCCAGCTTTAAAAAAACAATCTCCAGGGCATGAGGGTCATTTTTTAGATACAGCACACAAACTGGATTTGCTAGAGCTGTGGTTGTTTGTATACCTTAAATTCCCTAGCATGAGGTCCAAATTAATTTGTTTTACTGGTAACTTTGCATTTACACGGTATATTCTTAAAAACCGAAGGTGTCTTTAGAGTAGTGCCTTGTAAGAAGCCTTCTTTTCAGTTAGGTGGTCCAGTCCTGGTCCTGGATATCTACTAATGTGGAGAGACCCAATAAATCTTGGTCTGATTTTCAGATGTTTGCTTAGATGCCTTCATTATTTTGATCAAGTGTGTTAGATTAGGGTGGTAACTCAAGTGTTCAGATTGGTAAATCTCCAGGATTAGGACTGGGCACCTCTGATATAGAAAATTATTGTTTTTTTGGTTTCTCTAAATAATCACTAGATGGTTCCACTGAAAGTCAACTAACTAAAAAGTTCGACGGAAGTTAATGAAGACCCCTCTGCTCCAAAGACCCCCTTTTCACCTTTATTTTAAGGTGTGTACCCCATTCTTATTGTACCTTACTCATTGTGCCTTTTCCCCAACTACACCCCCCAAGCCATATTTTGTAAAGGTTCGAACACCACACCTGGAAAGCTTAGTTAACACAGCTCAGCAGGAGACTATTATTCATACTTATTCCTCCCTTTTTTCACATTCATTGTAAGCCTCAATGATGTTTGAATATTCTGCTGTCACACTGTCACAGATATCAGTACAGGCTCTCCAGCCTAGGTGTTCAATATAGCTTAAGATTTCCTTGTGTTCATTTCTAAACATGGTGCCTTCCCTTTTACTTACCCTCAGTCTCACAGGACTCGACAGGAACAGCCACTGAACCTTGCTAAACCAGTGGCTTGTGAAAAACATATGCATTTATGTTTTTACATTTAAATGAAAATTAATTTTCTTCAACCAGAATTTGGTTATAAGAGTTAAATGAATCCTTTACACTCTTAAGGAGCCAATGGTTACTAATAGTAATTGTTAAGACTGAGGATTAAGCATATAGTTGTATGTATGTGTGTGTGTGTGTATGTGTGTGTGTGGGGTCGGGGGTCTCCTAGTTGGAAAAGAGGTGAGTCAGCATCGGGAAGGTCATGAGCTAAAATCTCTGGACTTACTTGATACCCCTGCTCAGTGCTGGCACGTGACATTTCGCCGGCCTAGGTGAAACAGAATCTTGCAGCCCCCAGCTTCAGTCTAATCATGAATTCTTGGTTGGGGTGGACAACAAGCCTGCCAAAATGGTCGGCTGCGTCTGAATAGGATAATAAAATTTCCTCTCCTACCCACTTTCCTCGATTTCCTTGATCATTGACTGAGGCAGTGAGGCAGTGAGACCGTGAACCACAGATCAGGCAAAATCAGGGCAAGCAGATTGGAAAAGGAGCTTCAATCAGCTATTTGGATGCAGTTCGACTCATGTCTGTCCTTAAAAAACATGAACAACATGATAATGTGTATCTCAAATCAGGAAGCTAGCCTCGCTCTGATCCGACGGGGGGTGGGGGGTGGGGGGGGGGTTGACAACCAGGAGGGCCATTATATATTTGGGGAAGTTGGTGGTTGCATAGTTCGCCTGTATGGATGAGCTGGCCCTGCCCCTGCCTGAACCCCTACTGACACCCAGGACCATCTCCCTGCTGGTGTAAAGTAGATCAATAAAATATCACTTGGCCTATCCAAGTATATTTGAACTTTATATAGTATCTCAGCGAGCTTCAGTCATAACCCACACGGCCAACAGAAGAGTTAAGCAGTCGTAACTAATTACATAAGTAAATGTATGTAATTAATTTGACTGTGTTGATTTCTAGAAAGATTTCTGCATGTGGAAATGTGATATATTTGGTCGTTGTTAAGTGAGATGAGGTGTATGTAATGCTGTCTGAGTGCACCTTTAGAGCTGGACTTCATCTCTGCCACAAAAGCATTGCAGCTGAGCTAATTTAATATCTTAGAGACTGCGCAAGCCAAGATCAACACTCTTTGGAGAGGAGTTTGGACAATCCGTGCAACCTTTCACTTACTCACGCTCATCCTCAATTTTTCCTCCCTTTCCCACCACTCAAGGCCCCTCCAGGCTTTCGTAAGAGGCTCAGGTGCAGATCGTTAACTCACTTGGTCTACGGATTTATAATTAAGTAATCTAGTTACGTTATTAAATTAAATGAAATTAAGCAATGGACAATAAATAACTGTGTGGCATTTGAGTACTTGAGAAATAAAGCTATTAGGGACTTAATTTGAACTCTGTTTAGACTGAAATTGAAATCCTCATCATTTTCTAGAACTCAGGCACAGGCTTTGGCATAGGCAACTCAGGCTTCTGTTTTATATAGTTACTTAAACAACTTTCATTCTTTATTTCTTTCTGATGATATTTTATTATGATTTAACTTGAAGAAAAGTTATTTTTTTCATCCCATCATCCCGCATTTTGGCCATTTCTTGACACTGAAGAACAAAAAAGTCAAAAGTGCAGACTCAAACCTGTTAATAGTGACTAGAAATCAAATGTAAATGTAGTTGACTGTGTAATTAATTTGGTAATAACAATCATATTATAAATTGGTATATATGATATATTTGAAATGACGAAAATAACCATTGACTTCTAAGGATTAAACCCCATCGTGGCTCTCAGTAACATGAAAGAGATAGTTGACCCTAAGTCTTTTAATTTACCTTCGTCTTTTGAATGCATTTGTTTAGTGCCATAACAGGGGTGTGGTTAATGTCTTCTGTGCTTTTTTCATGCTTTGGGCGTTTTGCTTTGCTCTCTCGTTCTGTGGAGGAATGAAATACTCCCCATGTGATTAGGGCTGAATTCAAGAAATGTAAATGAATGTGGTTTAAAGAATCACGCCCAGCTATTTATTGCCCCATGAGGCAAAACCATCTCGTTATTAGGATTCGATTTAACATCTTCGTTATTTTTGGATTTCTTTGCTTCAGGCTTGGATCAGGATCCTTTGGTGACTGTTTGCATTGTGACTCTATCTTCAGCTCGTTTTGGCTGGCTTTAAGTTTTTATTTGAGAGGCTCTGAAGCCAAACACGGGTTTGGTGTAAAAGTATAGACAACAGAAATGCCAAGGTCAGATAAGAAACAAGAAGCAGACTGATCACCTCACTGGGATTAGAGAGCGGCAGAGGAGCCCCTTACGACGTAGCATTAGATCACCTATACACGCCCAAACAAACAGCACAACAGGCACAAGGGTAATCCTTCTTGAGAAAAGGGAGCACTTTCAATGTCCACTCTGCTCTAGTAGAGTCTCACCTTGTCTTTAACTAACGTTCAGCTACACACTACAAGTACATGGGCATAACATCCATGTGCTTGTTGCATGTCCCTTTGCAAAACTCTTCACCTGTGGCCATAAGACTCTATAACTCTTCCCCGTTCTGTAGGTGATCCTTCTGAGTTTTCATGCCATTCTGTTCCGAATCGGATTTGTGAACTATTTGTGAACTGACCGAATGTTACTGAATGTGAATCTCACCCCCACTCCTGTTATTGCATTCATATTTATTCTTATAACATGAACACTAAATCACTTTCACGAACCATTTTGCACTATTGATCTGCAGGTACAGCACACTAAATCTTTACAATAATGTTCTGTAATTGTGTTGCACTATTGTTTATTGTCAATTTTTTTTTATCAGTTGTCTTATTATCTTTTATTCGTCTGTTGCACTGAGCATGCTAATGACAAAAGAATTTCCCTCAGGATAAGTTCTTTCTTATCTAATCTTATCTCAGGAATATTAAAACAGACACCTGGAAAGCCTGAAGGAGTGAAAGTACCCATATCTGTAATTACATAATAACAATAAAAATAATGAAGTAAAAGTGAAGTCCTCTGATTGACTTGCTTCTAAATGCACTTAGACAACAGTACTTATTCTAGCTATTATACAATGTGCTGACTTTTCTAGAATGACTTCTGAGCGTGGAAATCAAATGCATTTGTTCTGTACTAAGTAGGACGAGGTGTATATGATAGTTACTGAGTGCACCTTCAGAGATGGACTTCATCTCGTCTGCGGAAGTAGTTTAATATCTTAGAGACTGCGCAAGCCAAGATCAACAGTCTTTATAGAGGAGTTTGGACAATCAGTGCAACCTTTCACTCATGATCATTCTTTTCAGTCTTTTCCTTCACTTCCCCATGAGAAGGGAATGTGTTGAGTGTTTATTCCATGATATCCTACTCCTCTCCTTGCATCTTCAGGTTAGAAATGAATTAAATTTCATTCTGGCCCTCCAAACTCTGAGGATATCAGCAATATTATTTTTAAAAGTATTTGTCAAAGGTCTGGTTAAAGTTAAGAATGTACAACAGTTTTGTTTATGACAAATATACTATAACTGCTTAGCTTGCATTTTGAAGATGCATCAAATTATTTAAAAAAATCAAGTTTTCTTCCCGTTCACATTCATGCAGCAAGTAGTGAGTGAAACATTTTGTATTTTACTTTAAAATATGAAGCTGAGAGAAAGAAAATGTTTTTTAACAGAGCTGTGCTATTTAAGTAGTTTATATATATAAAGGAATTCATTTTTACCTGGCCATTTACCTGATTATCCCTTAGAATGAAACAGGCTCTTACTTTGCCTTTAAGACTGATATATAAATAACTTCCATTCTGTTTGGCTGCCTTGTATTGTGCTTCATTCAAAAAATAACTTCAGTGTGAGTGGACATGGCTAAACCTCTGAAGGCTAAATAAGAGTACATAGTTAAATGTGTTTTTCTGACATCACACAGTAGTGAATTAAAAACAGGCTGGATTTGCAGCTTACTTTCCACATACAAAATATAAGGACTGAGAAGTGAATGGAACCTTTTTCTTTTTCAGTAATTTCCATTTAAGTTTGTAATATCCATTTCCATTCATGATAGCGGCATAGTTACTGGGCATCATAAGCGGAATTGACCATAAATGAGCTCTTAAATTGAATCAGTGATGCCTGTCTCTGTAACGATTTACCATTTATCATTGAATCTCTACTGGTTATGTCACTTGATTTATGTCACATCATGGTGGTGGTGATGGTGGGGGTGGGTCAGACTATAAAGTCATAACTGAACAGGTCGGATTGGGACCAGGAACGAGATAGACTGGGACTAGGACTGAGCGCTCGTCACTGAGAGCTCACTTCAAGTAAAAATCCCCAGCCTGAGACCCAGTCTTCCGAATTTTCTCGCCTTCTGAGCAGGGAAAAAGATTTCCAACAGTATGTGTAAAAAAATGTGTTGATGTACTACATTAAACTATTTTATTTAAAAAGAGCAATGGGTTCCATGATTTGGACCCTTTAAGGACAGTAATAAAAAACATATACCTCTTTACTGTCCACCACTGGTAATAAATGAATCCTGAACCTAAGCTTAATACTAAACTACATACACTTCCAGTCAAAAGTTTGGACACACCTTCTCATTCAATGTATTTTCTTTGTTTTTATTATTTTCTACATTGTAGATTAATATTGAAAACAAACAAAATGATGAAGGAACACATGGAATTATGTAGTAAACAAAACAAAAAAAAAGTTAAACAAACCAGAATATGTTTTGTAATAAGGTAATTGTGGACTGTTGTTTCTTTTTACTTAGTAAAGTGGTTCTTGCCATAACGTGGAGTAGAACAGTAGTTGAATAGGATCACTAACTGTGTACCAACCCTGCCTCTGCACATCACAACTGATGGTCACAAAAATATAATAAGGAGGGAACAAATTCTTGACTCTTGATAAAGAACACCTGTTAATTAAATACCAGTCCAGGTCAATACCTCATGAATCTGATTGAAAAAATGCCATAAGTGTGCAAAGCTGTCATCAGAGAAATAGGTGATGTTTTCAATATTAATCTACAAATGTAGCCAATAACAAAAAACAAAGGAAATCGTTGAATGAGAAGGTGTGTCCAAACTTTTGACTGGTATTGTATATATAATTTTATATATATGTGTGTGTATTTTTATATATATTATTATATGTATTTTATTTGTGTGTATTTTTATATTTAAAGTGGTAATGGTCCAAAACTCACATTCCAGTAACAAAATCAGGTTTTCCTTTCCTCTTACAACAGCAACGATATATATATATATATATATATATATATATATATTGCAACAAAAGATCATATTTCTTATCAACATGTAACTTATTATATACATGTAAGATACCTATATTTAGTAATAATGACTGATGTGTTTTACATACATGTAAGTACCAGTTCTCACACACATACACACATATGTGCACAAACGTTTAGTTTATGAAGTAAATGGAGTAAATGCCTGCCATTACCTTCACCTGGTTGTCTATCAATCATGAAAGTGTCTGAATCACCTGACCCATCTAAGCCAATCAAATGGCCCATCCATCACCACGCCCCTGATTAATCTTCACACCTGACATCCTTCATTAGCAGCTAAGATTGAAGTGAGTGTGTTTGTGAGCGTTATTCAATATGGAGACTGTGTGTGCGTTTGCATGTGTTTGTGTCTACTCACAGTGCAGAGTGTGCTGGCTGTTATTTTCAGGGTGAAATCTGAAGTAAACTCCAGCTCAGAGATGGTCACAGAATTACAGTCCAATGTCTAGAAAAACAAAAACACAAACACACACAACATTACTGAGTTTTAACTCCCAAGAATACATTTTACTTTACTTACAAACACATACACACAATCTGGACAAAATTATTGGGACTCCTGACCATTACATCAACAGGGACTGCATTCAAACACAAAGACTTTAATATGGAGTTTACAGCTATAACAGCTTCCACTCTTCTTATAAGGCTTTCTACAAGATTTTGGAGTTTCTGAGGGAATTTGTGCCCATTTATTCTGTACAGCGTTTATGAGGTGATGCACTGAGGTTGGATGAGTATTCCTGGCCTGCAATCTCTGTTCCAATTCATCCCAAAGGTGTCGAACGGGGCTGAGGTCAGGGCTCTGTGCAGGTCAGTCAGATTTTTTCACACCAAACTCATCCAACCATGTCTTTGTGGACCTTGGAATAGATAAGGGCCTTCCTCAAACTGTGTCCACAAAGTCTGAAGTATGGCGTTGTCCAAAATGTCGTGGTATGCTGACGCAATAAGATTCCTTCACTGGAAGTAAGTTGCCACCTGAATTCAATAATTAAGAGAACTTTTGTCCATATAGTCTATGCACATGAAATGTTTCACCTTGATGTTTGAAGTATGTTTTATATACAATAAACAGTTTACTTTTCACAATTTATTTCTTTATTTCTCCCTTTTCGATTATTCTTTATCTCTTAGAATTAAAAACCACAGTGTTAAAGAGATTCCACACAGGATGGTGCTTGTTTTAAGGATTTCTGACCATAGATAAGGGTGCTTCTAAGAAATATATAAAATTCTTCAGCATGGAGGAGACTGATTGATGTTGAATTCACACTGCTTGCAATGACCAAGGCTTCTAGGAAGGACAAGGTTAACATTTGCATTTTTGCTCTCAAATGCATTAATACAAACATGCTACTGGCCACAGAACCAAAACATATGCTTGCATAAAAAGTGACAATTTAACCTTCCCCTTAACCCAAATGTAGTCAGTTTAGTCCATGTTCATAGAGCCTCTACAGGCCAGAAGTTTGGGCCCACACTTAGATTTAAAAATAATAAACAAAACACTGATATTTCAAAATGTTATTACAAGAAAACGTTAGACATACTTTAAACAGGATTCATTTCTCTAAATATCCATGAACCAGATGTAATTGTGTAACGTTGAAGAACTGTGTGATACTTTTCTTTTAATGATCACAAACTGACTGTCAGTCACTAAAGACAGACCTCATATGTCTCTTCAAATCCAATAGTTTGAGCATTTGTGGATAAACAATGTGCTACTACAGACTATAAAATATTGAAAACTAGTTAATTAAATTGGTTTTAGGTATTTCTTGTAATAAAATGTGAGTGTGGGCCCAAACTTCTGGCCTGTAGTGTGTCTCTAAGAGATTACTGAATGACTCCACACCTTGTTGAGCAGTGTGTGATGATAGATACAGTCAGCACCTCATTTGTGGGATATGAACTTTCATTGCTCGCTACATCAGCCTCATAGCTCCTAACCCAAAGAAGAAAACTTCAGACCAAACACATTATGGCTATGTTTTTGGTCAAATCATCCCTTTAAAGGGCACATGTCCTACATTTCTCCTTTACTCCCACTCGTGTGGTTTTATGTGATAATTCATTTCTACATGACCCTCAGGTTTTAACAGGCAGTAACAGCACCTGTAAAAATGACACAAGTAAATGAGCTCTGGTCTGTTTGGCCACTCTTTGTAACACCTCACTGAAAAACCAGTCCAGGCTGAAAGACTCCAGGGTGACTGATCAGGGCTGAATAAGTGGGTATATGTAAATTAGTGGGTTTAAACTATTAAATCAATTGAATTTTATCTTCTGAACACAGCAGATGCTCTTTGTCATGTAAAATGTGATGAACTGACCAATAAAAATGCTCCAAAATAACTTGGCATAAAACTATTTACATTCTCTTTCATTAGAAATAAGGTTAAAAAAAACTTTTTGCTGATTTTGCAGGGGGAGGATTTATTTATTTTTTTTTCTTTTTTCTGGACAGTGACGATACGTCCTGTACGAACTGCGGAGTGAATGATTCATGAAACAAACTTGTATTTCAAAACAGTGACTAAAATTGGATTTCCATTACATGGGCCCTTTAAGTATAATGATTAATAAGAGATAAGTATTTTGTTCGGATGAATTTATGAATACATAAATACTAAACAGTTTCCAGTGGGCTGTTTAGTGTATGTTCATTTAATTAAATCATCAAATGCAGTTTTGGTTCGGCTGCTGTGAGCTCAACATTACTCACTACTGCTCACATGGGCAAGAAAACTGCTCTATCTGCAAGGCTTAAAGTAGCCAGCTTTAGTGAGTGTGAGTGTGAGTGTGTGTGTGTGTGTGTGGTCCCAAAGCAACAAAATTTAGTAAATAGCAACTTAAACAAGGATTAAAGTAATCAATCAGCAGCAGCTACACAAAACAGCCCACAGGGATTCATTTCACCTTCAAAGCCCTCTCTCTCTACCCTTCTCTCGTCTTTCATTCTCTCTCTTTCCTCATTCATTTTCTCTCTCTCTCTTCCCCTGTCTCTCCTTTCACTCTCCCTCTTCCCCAATCTCTCTCTCATTCTCTCTCCCTCTTCCCCCATATCTCTTCTTTTATTTTTTCTCTCTTCCCCTGTTTCTCCTTTGCCTCTCCTTTTTAATTCTCTCATTCCCTGTCTTTCCTCTTTCATTCTCTCACCCTGTCTCTCCTTTTATTCTCTCTTCCCTTCTGTCTCTCCTCTTTCATTCTCTCCCTTCTCCTGTCTCTTCTCTTTCATTTTCTCTCTTCCCGTCTCTCTCCCCCTGTCTCTTCTCTTTCATTCTCTCTGTCTCCCCCACTGTCTCTCTTTCTTTCTCTCTAATCCCCTCTATCTCTCCACTCTCTCGCTCTCTTCCCAACTCTCCAACTTCATTCTCTCTTACCTTGTCTCTCCTTTCTCTCTCTCTCTCTATTCCCATGTCTCTCCTCTTTCATTCTCTCTCTGTCTCCCCCACTGTCTGTCTCTCATTCTCTCTAATCCCCTCTATCTCCCCACTCTCTCTCTCTCTTCCCTTCGGTCTCCCGTCTTTCATTCTAACCAGAAAACGTTATTGATCCCGAAGGAAACTGTGTAAATTAAATGGAAAAAATGGGAACATGTTTTACTGCAACAGGCTGAAAAGTGCCAAAAGATACAAGGTGCCTAGATAAAGGTGTTTCAACCACTCAGCATTCAGCACCACCAGTATACTGATCACCACCTGATCATCTGGAATCATCTGAACCTGTTTCTTTACTGGTTCAGACATTAAGATAGATGTGCTTTGTTATGCTTGAATGATTCAGACGTAGGTCACTATGTTGCTAAACAAACAAAAACGTTCCTCCGAAACTGGTCAGTAAAAATGAGAGCGTTTGAAAGGCCTTCAGGAAGCCTAGAGAACTGTTTATCAAGACTACAATGAAAATACAAGAAAAACTAGATCTTTGGAAGCAACATATTAAGAAATGAGGGGTGGCTTGAGACTTTTACAGAGTATTGTAACTGCTGTTCTGTGCCCACCTGGATAACTGTTGGCTCTGAAATGACAGTCTCTGGCTTCAGGACCTCCACCACGGCCTCAGGAATGACTGCCTTCTTCATACACTGCATTCTAAAGCCATACACGTTGTCCCAGAATGCAATGCGGTCGCTGTGCTTGTCGGTGTCGCTCACTGCTGCCAGGCTTATGCTACAGCGGTCAGGATAAACTGATAGAATAAAAGAGAATGTTCATTACAGACAGTGAGACTCCAAACTAAAACTGGACTTAAATTAAACAAAAGCTAATCATATTCTGAAATTCTAAAATATAAAATTATTTATACACTCAAACTGACCCCAACCCTTTTTGTGCCACAGACCAGTTTCATGTAAAACAATATTTTCACGGACCGGTATAGCTACAATTAAAAACAAAGTGTGTTTGTTTTTCAATCATTTTTTCTAGCTTGTGGGCTAAATTTTTTGATGTACTGTATCATGTGACAGACAAGCATTTTTTCAAAATAAAAGATCTTTCATAATCAATAAAATATTTCTGATTTTCTTTGCGGCCCGGTACCAAATGACTCACAGATGCCCGGTGGTTGGGGACCTCTGCCGTAAATCATCACCAAAATTTTAGATGATGTAGATGTGGTTTTATATGAGAAATTTCTGACTCATAGGTTCACTGAAATGAGTGGAAAAACTGCTTGGAAAACAAATATTCCACACGTTAACTAAATATTTGGTAAACATGTGATTTATCTTCTACCTCCTTTGCCACCCCTCATTTCTTAATATTTTATTTCCAAAGATACAGACTTCCAGTGACCACACAGTGACCTATGCATGAATTATTAAAGTATAACAAAGCATATTTAACTTAAGGCCTGAACCAGTGAAGAAACAGGTGGTGATCAGTATACTGGTGTTGCTGAATGCTGAGTGGTTGGAACACTGCAGCCCGTTGCAGTAAAACATTTGTTCCCACATCTTTCATTTAATCTACTCATCATGACACGAAGTTCAACAGGCAGAAATATTGAAGGCAAAATATAAAGAAATGAGGAGTGGCTAAAGACTTTTGCACAGCACTGTATAAGATCAACATAACACTACAATCCCACAAACCCAGGATTTATACTCATCTGTGGAGCTCTTTAAGTGAAAAAGATAAACAGGAGGTTATAGCATGTAATGTCCCATTCATTATCTGAACATGTGTTAATGAGAACATTTATCATGTTATAGCAAGTCACATGACCCAATTATCAAAGCAGCCAAGGTCCTTCCATTTCGCACTGTTTTAAAAGACAGCAAACATCTCTCTGCTTAAGCATCTAAAAGACCAAAGAGCTTCCAGCAAGAAAAATCCAAATTCAGCTGGTCATAATCATAAAAATTTTACATTTATCAGTACATTCATCAGTTTTAATGCGTTTTTATGGTTGGCAATAAGGAAAGCACTCTGAGCTCGCCTCGCCTCCGGCTGCGGGGGACACAGGACTCATAGATGTGCTATAAGCTAATGGATGAGTTGCTAACAGCTACAGTTAAACAGCTAATGAAGGTCAGGGTCACTGACTTACACACACACCACATACACACAAACTGGCCAGAGGCACACAGACAATGGCTGAAATGAAAACATTAATTCCTACATAATACAACCATTATACAAGTTATCAAACAGTCCTGGTGAATAAAGCATGCGGAGGTGATGTTTAGGCATTTTCATGTTTAAAGCAATGTTACACCACAATTTAGGGCTACTTGATAAATCAAAGTTTATTTTCAATAATGATTTTGTATTCTAATGGCTACAAAAACAGGATAAGTAGGATTACTAAAATTATTATGCCTTACTCCCGCTGTAGGTGAAGTGAACAGTCATGATCCACTGTCTCATGACAAGGGGGTAGATATAAGCAGTGAGTGAATAGTCAGCTCTTGAAGTCAATGGTGGTAGCAGAAAAAAGGAAGAAAAGATCTGAGACATTTTGAGAAAAAACAAACTGTGATGCCTGAATGACTTAATAACTCCAATTATTAAGTCATTCAGTAGAATATTTATATTGGGACATATATCGGTTGTGCCCTGGTCTGAAACAGAGCAAAAAAGCCTACTCATACACACGCATGCACGCACGCAACCCACACACACGCGCTCCTGTCAGAAATGTCACACCACTTATATGCGATTAGTGACGGCATGAGTAACTGTCCCACGTAGAAGAAGTGAGTGCTGATTGGGCAGAAAACTGCACTGTCCCACACCAGCAGCCGTTGGGGGAGGCAGCAGGGGCCATGTCCCATGATTCACTGCCTTGACATCTGTGTCCTTCTCGATTCGGTGCCCATGGCCCGTTTGTCAAGTACCCTAACCCTCCACCTCACACCATCGCCCCCCCGCCCCCGCCCCCCACCACACACACACACACACACGACCATGGTCGGCCGTGAAGTTCTGCTTGGATGAGTTTGTGGGGATGAAGGGGGTAAGAGGGGGTTGAGAGGAAGAACAGTACAGGAAAAAAATCCTCTATCACCAGGAGGAGTGAGTGATATGTAAGGAGAAAGGAGAGAGGTTAATGATCAAAAGAAGACAGGAGAGGAGGAGAGATAGTGGCTTATGGTCCTATGACTGAGAAAGAGAGAAGCTGTATGGGGAGGAGGGTGTGCAGACAGCAGTAACTAATGCTGTTCAGACACACAGCGGCTGAAAAATCAATCTACCTCACTCAGGTGTAGAGCCACCTCCAGATGACACAAGGAGCCAAAACACAGCTGAAAACCTGACAAAATACAGCCAGAACACACAACTTCCAGTCTACCTCCGTGTTTCTGGAGGCTTTACTGTGTGGCGGTTTAGAGCAGCTTTTCTTCAGTGTGTGTGTGTGTGTGTGTGTGTGTGTGTCTTTAGCCATTAAAGGTGTTGGTGAATCGGTGCTTGAATGGGAGGGGCTAAACTGCTGAACCAGAATAAGGAGATACAGTAAACATTCCAAGAATACCCACGTATAGTGAAAAACGGCGAATATGTGATGTGCTAAAAAAAAAAAAGCCTAAAAATGCCTATTTTATAGTGTAAACCCTAAATATGCCCCAAATATGCTCCCAAAACACTTTAATTTCATTTTAATCTCAGCTTAATATTTTACCCACAAAGAAAATGTAAAGGTAAACTTATCCGTACTGTGAAGTTGCCGTCGTTGTGCCAGAATGTAAAATACAGATGTTAACCCTGTATAGACTATAATGTAATTTATGCACGCGCCTTTTCTTTGGTATGCACTGTCGTTTTCTTTGGTATAAGCAGGGTAAATATGGTAATAAATTAATTTCATTTACAGTAATAAAAATACAGGGTTTTAAGGAGAACAAAACGACAAACATGAGAACACTCAAGATGCTCCACGGGGGAAATTCTGGACTGCAGCTGCAAGGCATGCATCAAAGGGCACCAGCTAATCAGCACCAAGGAGAAATAAATAACGTTCTCAGACTGGCTACTTTCAAACCTCCCACCTCTGATTACAGGTGACTTGGATGTCCAGGTCTCATCCGCCACAGCGGAGGCTCATTCCGTTCAGGTGCATCTGATTGCCTTGCTAAGCGCCGTGCCCAAACGCAAACAACCCAGCACGAGGACGAGGGGCGTGCCGGACGAGGGCCGGACGTCACAAAAGCAAAAAAAAAAAAACGTGGAGGATATCTGCAGTTTCCGTGTAGGTGCGGGGGTTTCCTCGAACAATTATTAGTTCGGTTCTCAGAAAAAATCTGTGAGAGACTGAAGTCGCAACTGCTGAGTCACGATTAAGCGGGGGTTTACTATATATGTAAATGTTTTGGTTTTGTGACATCACAAAACTATGTTTTGAAAAAGGGCTGTTTTTGTACCTGTTATAGCAGTATAAGAACAATACTGATATTTTGTCCATTTCATGCAGCTCTACTTTTAATGGATACAAAGTTATTCAAATATGTGCAAATGTGTCGAAATTGGCTTAGAAGAAAACTTCCCTGAAAGCTCTTAGACTCCTGCCACTCAAATGATTTAGCCACACTCGTCTCAAACCAGGACACACACACACACACACACACACACACACACACACACACGCATGTAGACACACCACCATACACACCACACATAGAGAGAGAGAGAGACAGAGAGAGACAGAGAGAGAGAGACTGTGATAGACAGTAAGAGAGAGACAGAGACAGACAGACAGAGAGACTGTGAGAGAGACATAGAGAGAGACAAAGAGAGAGAGACAGAGAGACAAAGAGAGAGAGACATAGAGAGAGAGACAGAGAGAGAGAGACAAAGAGAGAAAGAGACACACACACAGAGACAAAAAGCGAGAGAGAGACAGAGAGAGAGAGAGACTGAGAGAGAGACTGAGAAAGAGAGACAGGGAGAGACTGTGAGAGAGAGAGAGAGAGACGGAGAGAGAGTGAGAGAAAGAGAGAGAGAGAGACTGTGAGAGAGAGATTGTGAGAGATAGAGAGATTGTGTGAGAGAGAGATTGTGTGTGAGTGAGATTGTGAGAGAGAGAGACTGTGAGAGAGAGATTGTGAGAGAGAGACTGTGTGAGAGAGAGAGACTGTGTGAGAGACTGTGAGAGAGAGAGACTGTGTGAGAGAGAGACTGTGGGAGAGAGAGAGATTGTGTGAGAGAATGTGAGAGAGAGAGACTGTGT
>JBBJLS010115934.1:0-18260 GCA_037577275.1 Bryconaethiops microstoma
ATCAAGATGGAGGATTTGCCTTAAATGATCTTAAATCTGAATGTTAAATATGAAAAATATATCTCGCACTCTAAATGCGAAAAATAAATCTTGCGCTCTAAATGTGAAAAATATATCTCGCGCTCACCACCGGTCACGTTCAATAGTTCTGGGGGAGCTGAGGGTCCCTGTAAAATTTCACAGCGATAGGCTTTTCCCTGATTGCCAAGGGGCTATTATGGTAAATGAGGGGTCGTTGGAAAGGTATCACTGAGCCCTATCTAACTGTGAAGTTTGACGGAGATTGGTGGTTGCCCCGCGGAGAAAAGCCGCCACACGTTCCATGGGGGACAAAAGTAATGGGACACCCAGGCGAGGCGAACGGTTTTCAGCTAATAACTCCCGATCTCTGGGGGCTATTATGGCAAATGGTGGTTGTTGGAAAGGCGTCACTGAGCCCTTTCTAACTGTGAAGTTTCACATTTAGAGTGCGAGACATATTTTTCATATTTAACGTTCAGGTTTAAGATCATTTAAGGCAAATCCTTCATCTTGGTGAGGGATATCACAGCACACAGTCCAGCCCCCTGCCAAGTAACAGCCAATTGTAATCATGGGGCGTGGCCAATTAGCATATCCTCTAAACATTGAGAGTCCAACATTTAACCTTTAGATTTAGATTTCACATTTAGATTTAGATTTAACATTTAGATTTCACATTTAACATTTACATTTAGATTTAACATTTAAATTTAACACTTAACATTTAGATTTAGCATTTATGATTTAGATATAATATTTAATATTTAGATTTAACATATAGATTTAGATTTAACATTTAGATTTAGATTTAACATTTAAATTTAACATTTAACATTTAGTTTACATTTAACATTTAGATTTAGTTTTAACATTTAGAATTAACATTTAGATTTAGATTTAACATTTAGATTTAGATTTAACATTTAAATTTAACATTTAGATTTAGATTTAACATTTACATTTAACATTTAGATTTAGCATTTACATTTAGATTTAACATTTAGATTTAGATATAACCTTTAAATTTTACATTTAACATTTAGATTTAGATTTAACATTAATACAGCAAGTTAAAATTGACAAAATTTAACAGTTTTTTTGAACATATTTACCTCTAAATGTGAGAAAATTGTGCTAAATGGTGAAAAATTGACACCTCTAAAATTGTTAAGATGATTTTACAAATGGCACCCCATAGTAGCATCCCTTGGATTGAGGAGGTTAAGTCTATTCAGCTCGCTCTCTCTCCTCCAGTCTAGCTGCGTCATCTTACCTTACCTTGCATCTGACTGACTGACTGACTGACTGACTTAAATCGCTTTTTTAACACATTAAACCAGCGATTTTCTACAAGATATTTTCAGGGATGATAAATAAGATGTTATAGAATAATTATTTAATGAAACCCAAATTTTGACAAAATATTGACTTTCGACCTATTTTTCCTCTTTCCTGAAAAAAGGCCAGCACAACATCTGACGGGTTTTCCAAGATCGCATCTCATATATATATTGCTACAGAAAAGCAAAAAATGATGCGGAGATCTGTGGTTTCCGCAAATTTGCGAAAAATCTGTGAATGACTGAAGCCACAGTCACAGTCAATTTGCGAAAAACCCGCGAATGACTGAAGCCACAAACTCTGAACTGCAATTTTGCGGGGGTTTAATTGTACTGCTTACATAAAAACCAAGGGTTTTACATAAGCAGTATTTGTTTTACTGCTTGATGTTTGATATAGAACATACAATTCACTTCTAAGTCCTTGCAGTCCAAACATGGAAATCAAGCTACAAAATCAGTTTTGAAATTAGAAGGGGCTTTTCAAGCCACACTCCTTTTTTAAATAGAACACAATATATTTACTTCAATCAAAACAGTAGCAATTTACCTGTCTGTTTTAAAGACACGATAAGAAAAACAGAGGGCATAAAGAGATGCTGAACAATGTCCAGGTAATGGTGAATTTTGAAATGAAACAAAATAAAATGTACAAACACATAGAATATGGGATATATGTCAACTATCAGCCTACAGTAGAAAAGTGACTTGGTTGAGTCTTTTTATAATTTAATTTAATTCATTTAAAGAGTCATTAAATGCACTAAGGCTGCTTCTCAGGTATCTTTTCACACAAACAGAGACTAATAAATCCAACCCTTTTCATTTTTCTCTTCAACAGATTTTTTTAATGGACATAGTTTAAAGTTCAGTCACTGAGAATTTGGCTGGCCTTTACTTTGACAGCTACTGTAAGTCCCAGAGTCTGGAGAAAGTTTATAGTGTGTTGTGGATGTTTGAGAAGTCTGCTGTGACAGGATCAAGGCCTGACGTTTAGTCTATTCACCTCGCTTTCTGTGCTCATCAGTCTCTGTGGGTGGTCCCACAAATATATATACACACACACACACACACACATGGAGAAGTGCAAGAGAGCACTGGACAAACTACATGCATGAAACATACACACACTTGTCCTATACAAATACAGCCAGAAGTAAATGCAGTCTAGGGTCTAAGAAAATAAAAATTCTTTCCACCTGGCAGCATCTCTTAATCAACATAACAGCCACACACACACACACACACACACACACACACACACACACACACACACACACACACACAAATAAACAAACAATTTTTCCAGCTGTGTTTACTCAGTGCAACTTATAACATCCAAGTGAAAATGTGATGGCAACATTAAAAGAATCTCAGAGATCACCCCATGTGTCAGTATTTTGTGGAAACACCCTTTAATCTGTTAAGTCTGTTGAGATACTTCTCCACCAACTAGACTCTGCAATATTTGCCTACTTTTCTTCACAAAACTGTTCAAGTACAATGAAATTGGATGGTGCTTGTTGGTGGGCTACAATCTTGAAGTCATTCCACAGATTTTCAATAGGGTTTAAGTCTGGGCTCTGACTAGCCCAATCAAAGAAATTCATCTTTTTCTCCTTCAGCCACTGCGTGGTCAATTTTGCGTTGGGTCATTGTCATGTCGGAAGGTGAACCTTCTTTCTATGGACAATGTTCTGGCAGAGGGCAACAAGTTTTCCTCAAGAATTTGATGGTGTTTTGCACCATCCATTCTTCCTTCTATCCTGACAAGTGCCTCAGTCCCTACTCCAGAGAAATACCCCCACAACAATATGATACCACCACCATGCTTTATTATGATAAGCTGCATTGGTTTTCTGCCAGATTTGAGGCCAAATAGTTTGATTTTAGTTTCATCCGACCATAATACCTTTTTCACTCCACCTCAGAATATTCAAGGTGCATTTTGGTACAGCTCAATTTAGGCATGATGTGGCCTTGCTTGAGAAGTGTTTTTTTCTTTAAACCCCGCACACAATGACCACTATTGGCCATAAATTCCATAAATGCCATAAATCTCACATCCAGGTTGGAGGGACAGTGAGATACCTTTGAGATTTGTTTGAAGTATCAACATTAAAATAATAGTCTGTGATTTGTGTGCATGTCGATCAAGTGGTGCCTTTTTGTCAAAGATGTTGGTTTTTAACTCTCCCTCCTTCTCTCTCTGTCCTGAATCCTCATCTCCCCCATGCTTACTTTTCATCGCTCTCTCTTTCTCTCTCTGTCTCTCATTTCTTTCTTTTTCCCTCAGCCCTATTTCCCCCATTTTTTCTTTTTGTCTCTCTCCTTTTCTTTGTCTCTCTCTCATTTTTTGCTGTTCTCTGTGTCTCTGTCCTTTATGTCCATCATACCTCTCTCTTCCCCTCTCTCTCCGGACTGGAAGGAAGCCACACTCCAGCACAGCTGAATTATCGCAGCCACACGGACTCAGTGACCCTGATTGGCCACTGCACTATAAAAAGCCAGGCTGTTTTCTTCCAAAACCCATGAAAAGGAGGAGGGACACTACCCTGCCCTTACTTTGACCATGCCACTGCTCCCAGGACTCACTAGCTGCCTTAAGCATTCTACTTCTACTCTAGTCATCTCTATCTTTCACAGCTGACTGTGAACATACAGTGGCTCACAGGTGCCGGAATCCAAAACTGTCAGTGGACACCACTTTAAGTATTCGGAGTAGTTTAAACATTAATAAAAAATATTAACAGTTAATCAACTTATGAGATTATAGCAATGTTTTGAACTGCTAGAATGCAGAGGACCATTTCTCAATTGCTCTCACTTTTTACTTTCTCATTTCTCATTAAGTTTCTCTAATGGTACAATAAAGTTAAGTAAGTAAGTAAGACACTAATACATGTACTCAAGAACTAGTGAAAGGTCAGAGATTTATGTCCCAACCAGGTGCACATCTTTTTTTTTTTTGGACAGAATGTATGGACATACCTTGGTGCTTTAAAGTTTGTAAACCCTTTACAAATGTCAATATATCTTAAAAAATACACTTGAAACATCATTGGATGTTTTGTGAGTAATTGCTTTGATTTTACGATTTCACCATAAATATTATAAAAGTTTCACAAAGGCATTACAAGTAGAAAAGAAAGAAAACAAATAAGACAAAATATAATACTTTATTTATTGATTGAAGAAAATTATAAAATGTCTCACTTTGTCAAATGTGTTCTTCATTAAACAGATGTTATGATGAGCCTCAAAGAATTTTTGATGCTCATCCAGTCGGAAAAGGTTACATAACCATATCTACATAACCATCTCTAATGAGTTTTACCACCAATCCAAAGTCAGACAGATTGTATAAAAATGGAGACAATTCAAGACCATTGTAAGTCTTCTCAGGAGTGGTCGACCAACAAAGATCACTACAAGAGCAAGGCATGTAGTAGTCCACAAGGTCACAACCTTGGGTCATTTCTAACCAACTCTTGCACTGGCTAATGTTAAGATTTATGTTAAGTCCACCTTTCAGGAGAACACTGCACATGAATGGTGTGCATGGCAGGGTTGCAATGAGAAAGCCGCTGCTCTCATAAAAGAACCTGTCTTGCAGTTCGCTAAAGGAAAGAAAAGTGAGAAGGATAATAGAAAACGTTTTTTTTTGTTTAAATGAGATGCCTAATGTATAAAGAAAGGTAAACCCTACATTCCAGCATAAGAACTTTATCTCGTCTGTGAAACATGGTGGTGGTAGTATCATGATTTGGGCCTGTTTTGCTGAATCTTAGCCAGGATGGCTTGCCATCACTGATGGAATATCTGCCAATTGTAAAGGAAAAAAATCTTAAATATAGCAAATGTTGCAAATTTTCATTTAATAAAGTATAATATTTTCAAGTATAACATTTTGGTCTTATTTGTTTCATTTGATTCATGTTAATCAATCTTTTCAGCTTCATAGTGTCATGTATGTGCAACAAGTTTAATCTATGTACATGTATATATATTTTGTGTGTGCGTGTCTCAAAATAAATAAATAAATAAATAATTTAAGTTCCTGTTCTGCACATCACTGTGTTAACAGTCTTAATGAACATACCATGTTTATGTTTTGAGTGGGTCACATTTGTTAGTGTGCAAAAATGTAAATGATTCAACAGCAGAACTGAAATGATATGGAAAAACAATTACTTTATGAAGTGACATTTGGAATGAAAACATTTATAGAAATCCAAGACAGAAGCAATAAAAAACAAAAAAAACAATGGGTTAAAGATCAACTACTACAATAACAATCCACTGACAACATGACTTCTTTAACCCAGCTGCCATTACCAAGATCAAAAGGGAAATTCATTTATTTTTTCTATTGCAAGTTAATGCAAACTTGTACTTATTTACGCACTACATGAAAGTAAATCTGCCAAGTAGGTATTAATTACCAGAAACTGTAGGCCCAGGTGCATCATTTGTTCACTGCCCTCCTGGAGAAGACATGCAAGAGCAGGGAGGAACAGAATAGTCTCAACAGGACACTGCGATTCAAGAAAAGGTTGACTGATATTAAGCAAGCTAATCACCTAGCCCTAATCACAGAGTCACATTAAAGGTTTAGCCAAAACGAAACACTTTCACAATACTAGTGCTTCGAGTTTGCTTATATAGTGTACCAATATACTAATATAACTATTGATGGAAATGTATACCCCACCAAGTGCCTAAATCATCATACCCTTGCTTCAAAACCAGTTGTTAAGCAATCACTAACAGATTTGCTTATGAATATAAAATATATAAATATATTTGGCAAAATACTCCAAAATGTTAAGATAAATTATTACATTTATGTTTAGAATAAGCAGTAAAAATGCACACTAGTGTGTTGCACAGCTAACAGTTGAAATTTGTGTATACCATAATTTTAAACTACAGTGTGTCATACAGTGCCAGAAATCACAGTAGCAAATATACCTGAGATTATTTAGGTAAGTGTGTGATGATTTAGGCAACCAGTTAATATGATGCTAATTTGTGTTGTTAGTATTTGTTAGCAACATCAACCCCATAGCGCCAGTGCTACAACTTATGAAGCTAAATTTGGACACCAAAAATGACTTGTCTGACTGATTTGTGTTATGGGATAAATATGTGCCAATTAAGATGTCCTTGGTTGGCTATTTTCTAGCTGTTAGGAGCTTAAAGCAGCCAGATGGGAATTTCGCACTCCTTGCTCTAAACAAACAAGAGTAAATGCATCACTGTAAATCATTTTATCACAAATTTTTTAGTCTTTTTGGTGCAGTGAATTATTATATAGGGAGAGTTTGCCACGGTCA
Organism: Bryconaethiops microstoma; assembly: GCA_037577275.1. Taxonomy (NCBI): domain Eukaryota; kingdom Metazoa; phylum Chordata; class Actinopteri; order Characiformes; family Alestidae; genus Bryconaethiops; species Bryconaethiops microstoma. The sequence goes on from JBBJLS010115934.1 coordinate 6,701, forward strand.
TCTTTGCAATCAGTTTCAGACAGTTTACCCTTGCCACTGAAAATACAACTGCAAGTAAATAGCACTTTCAGCTCTAGCCATGGTTGCTAGGTTGTGATTCACCCTGCTGTGTTTTGATTAGATGGAACAGGAATTAGAGAAACTGCTTGCTAAAGATCGAGCGTACACGCGCAAGCACACAAGGCAGAACAAAGCCTTATTTTGCTGGAGGAGTTCAGTAATCAGCAGTTGGCTTACCCCTCCACAGGGAAGCTTCAGTGCTGATTTAGCTATATACTTTTTCCTCCATCACAAGACACACATCTCCTTTTCTCCTTCCCTTTTTTTCTCAGCTGGAGCACAGACGCCTCATCCAGCGGAGTTAAATGTTGGTTTTGATCATGTATGTAATGATAGTGTTCTGGATAATGCACTTTGATATTATGGTACAAAGGAATAGCATAAAGAAGGGAACTACACCAGTCACAGGATTTAAATTGGGACTTCCGTGGGATTTTGAGATCTTGGTGAAATTGTACAGATAGAACATCAGCTTTCATTCTTCTTACCACCCGTGATTTTGGTTAGGAGCACTTTTTAGAGCGCTACTGACCTTAAATACAGGATGTACCTCATAAAAATGTTCTTGATACAGATACACTGGTGTTTAGTTTTACATTAGATGTTTTGAATGGTGCCATGTGATATTTTTGCACTGTTGAACAAGTTTGAAGGCAGGATTCATATTTTCATGGGCCTACCTAATACATCTTATATGTTCATTTCAAAGTTAAATGTCATCTCACAAGTTTTTTATTCATGGAAACACAAGCTTTTACTTAGGTGTATCAGTGTATTTTACATTAGTCTCCCCTTTAAGCTCTGAACTCTGTGAACCTGGGTTATATGAAGCTGTAAACCACAGTGAGTTAAGCAACATTTTCCTTCCTTAAATTTGGATGAATATAGCCTCCCTGGTGGCGTATTATATAAAGGAAGGTCACTAAGTGTGAAGGCTCAAGTACATCTCATTTTAAAAGCACACTAATCTGTCCAAAAGTGTCCAGACAGCCCTTCTAATGAGTGAGTTCAGCTGGTTTAAGGTGCAAGCATTGCTGACACTGGCATTCAATTGCACCCACACAGCTTGTATAATCTCCATAGAAAAGCTTTCACCAGTTGAATGGGAGGCACTCAAGCAGCCACACATGAGCCTAAGGTCACCATGCCCAATGCCAAGCTTCAGTTAGTGAAAAGCCCCACAACAGGGCTGCGGAGCAGTGGAGCTGCATTCTCTGGAGTGGTAGAACTCCAATCAGTGCCTTTGGGGTGAGTTGGGGTGGCATTTGTGATCCAAAACTAATTGTTCAACATCAGTGACTGACCTCACAAATGCTCTTATGGCAGAATCATCAAATATTCAACATTGTAACATTGACGCTATTACGGCGGTAAAGTGGGACGAACTAATTATTCATTAATTCATTCATTCATTCATTTTCTGTCACCGCTTAATCCTTACTAAGGTCACGGGTACCCAGAGCCTATACTGGTGCCAGCCCACAGCAGTCAAACTAATTAATTTAAGTAAATTACTAATAAATACATATGATTTTAGAAGTAATGCAGGATCAACTGGTTTCTACAAACATAATTCCATACTTCATGTCCGCAACCATTCACCCAGGCAGGCATGTGCCGATTATAAAAACCGAATATCACAGTCTCTTGATTATTATCACAACATTGTATTAAGAAAACATGCTGCATACATAAAACTATACAAAGGGACAAGATCATAAAAGTTTTGTCTTATACATGATATTTAATTGGACTCTTTTTTCCCCCAAGACCCTTGAAAATAAGTGTAGCGCCCCTTTGCTCTTTGGAATTAAATAGGGGTAGCTACTCTGGGTCCTTTGTACAGGGTGTAATCGCTTACAAAGTAATAATAAAGTCCAAGCTTTAAACCTATGATCTATTCTGTCTTTTAGGCCCTATGTATTAGCTGCCCTTAACTCTAAAGATGACTCAGTGAAATTAGGTTACACTAGATTACTCTTACTTTACACTCACACACAAATATAATCAAAGTCACCCACCAAAATACAAAACAATGAACTATTTACTTTGATGGATACTCAGTTAGATAATAGCACAGCACTTAAAATACTTTCAAGTCGTTTCAAATTCAATTATACTTTTTTACATCCAACAGAATAATTTCCGTACACATAAAATCCTTTTCTTTAAGTTCTCAGTCATATACACTCAGATACCTTTGTCACTAAGCTCAACTTAAAAATTAAACCCCAAATTATTCACCGTTGCAGGCCTGTAGGTGCTTGTGAGCATGGTAGCCTAAAACAACATGGCTTCTTCACCGCAATGGGCCTAAACAAAACAGGTTTCTGATGCAAGGAGAAAGAAATGAGTCATGCACGCGGGGCTTTGGAATGACGAGGAAAAGAAGACAGCACCCTTGCAGTCATCCTCGATGTCATCTGAGTCTCATGCTCACAGACAGCAGAGTCGGTGTCCTCGGGGTTGTGGAAACGCTGGGCTATGTCGTTAGCAGTCCGCCAACCTCTTAGCTCAGTCCTACGAGCTGTTTCACCAAAATAGTCACTTTTAATGGTCTGGCCGATCACTTGCAGTCACTAAAATAGTGTCTGTTTTGAATTCACTCACCTTGTCTCCTCTCCATCTCCGCTCCCTCTTCCCGTTTTCTCATTGGTCAGAAATTAACTTAACATGATATACATACTTGCTTCACCAAACATAAAATAAAACATTCTTACAACATTTCCAGCATTAAGAAAGATATGTATATATACATTTACTAAATCAAAAATAAAATAATACAAATAACACTGCCTGGAAATACATAAACTGAACAATCCATACACTTTCACTTTGGCATTAACTGAACAATACAAATGAATTTAAAGTTTTTACCTTTACCAATATTCTATTCATGAACTTAATACTTATTAACTATTTTCCATAGGGCTACATAAGTGTGGCAAAAAGGAGTCTTTGCATGATGCCTGAGAAAAAAAACCCAAACATTTCAATAGATGAAATGTGTTCTTGTGAGATATGTATGTGTCAAAACTTTGTCAAATTTAAAAAACAACCAAATAAATTGGTGTAATACTTATTTTATGTAAGTGTTATTTATATCTATGAGAAAATGTTCTCATACTCATAAATATTATTTACAGAATTGTTCCTTCTATGTCCTGTCTATTGTTTCTTTTGTGATCCTGTTCAAATTTGTGATCTCATACATAATGCTTAGCGATTTTTATAAACTAATTTACAATTTACAGACAACATTTATCTGCGGTGTGTTTCACTGCCTGTCTTCGAAATGAGGACTCAAAAAATGTGTCCCACATGAAAATAGCTGCACCAACAGGTCATGGGCCCAGAAAGAAAAGGAGAAGCTGATGGCATAGATGTGTTTTGACGGAGATGAGCCACAGAACAAGTGAGAGAGGATGAGACAAAGAAAAATGAAGAAGCACATGCTGAACTAATTCAGTTTTTGCATGACAAAAGCCTGTCCCTGGTTATGAGAGAAGCAACAGATGACAGATAACCAAAGAACAGCTCTTCAGAGGGATTATTATGCAGGTAAAGGGAAACCTCTCATTATTAGCTTACACACAGAGCTAACATTTGCAGTCTTCTGCAAGGACAAGTGTCACAGACTATATTGTCTGGGCAGAAATGGCAATTGCAGCACTGAAGAATGCTGATGAGACAAGTGGTGGATTTTTAATTGCCATCATTTTGAAAGATACTCACATACATTCATCATATTCAAAACCAAGCTACGTTTAGAAGACACAGAAAAGTATTGTGCTAGCTGTGATAGCAACACGATGGAAGTGAATGCCTCAACCCCAGACTGGAGACTGATAGAGAATAAGGGAGACTCAAGTGTTGCATGCTACAACTGTGGTGAAAAGGGACATGAGGCCCAGGCATATCCAAACAATGTCAGAAAAGATAGACATGGTGGCGTGGCTCCTGCAAGAGCTCAGCACACGAAGATGCATCTTTCAGGCACAAAAAGAAAGAGAGCATGAGGCAAGCAACTGACAAAAGTGATGAAGAGCACGCATATGCATTCAAAGTAAGAAAAACAGATTGAAGCAGAATGAGCTTAAAGTCAACAAGGGAGCAAGACTGCACACAGACATCCAGAATCTACGAAATGTATGAAATCCTTGGTCACTGCAGAAATTATGTTTTCAAGTTGCAAAGTGGTGGAGGAATGCAAATCAAGGATAAAATGTAAGTCTAAGATAAGATAAGCCTCTATTAGTCCCACAAGTGGGAAATTTCCATTGCTACAGCAGTGAACAGTACAAAAACGTCTAGGGTTATCACCAAAAATAAAACCTAGAGAAATAAAAGAACTAGAGAAAATGTTTTGAAAATGTATGAAGATGTAAATGCTTATATTAACTTTAAACAAAAGTATCTCACAACGGGGTAAGCTGTAAAGTTACAGAAGCAGAACCCTGAACTGAAATGAAAAGACAGAAAACCATATCATCTAACCGTACATTACTAGGCTGTTTATAGGAAGTAAATCGCAGCTTCTGTGTGATGTATTGCCTAGTTGTTTCCTTATGTACAAAGCCTTCTGTTATATTGTTCTGTCTTCTAGTTTTGATCTTGGACTGTTTCTTAGATTTCTCCTCCTGCCTCGTGTTTTGGACAATGTATTGCTGAGGATTTCCTGGTTTTGGCCCAGCTTGTTTTTGGATTAGTGAAACTTTATCTTTGTGGATTAAACAAGTCTGCTGCACTTGGGTTTCTAGTCTGTTCATTACAGAATACATCGCCATGGACAATGATGCAAAACCAATTTATGTGGTGCTCCAGCAACAAGAGTAACAGAATGAACTGGTCTCTGTATTTCAAGCTGCTGGGTGAAGTACCCTCACGGCTACCACTGCACACTCCAATAGCATCCAGTTAAACTTACCATAACCTGCTCCCTTCATCACTTTGCCATAGCTCAATACTTCAAATGGTGTCGTCAACTCAGCGCTAGCATCATCTCAGCACTGCCTCCACCACCTTCACAAGTATGCTCTGATCCTAAACCCATATAGGTAGGCCAAGCTCTACAATCCCAAGAGGAGCATGAACAATGCCTTCAAACCAATCTCTGTTTTTACACTTGACCGTCTGATCATAGAAAATGTCTTGTCAAAGTGTACATCGATTGCATCCTGGTGTATTCTACAAACTTGGAAGAACTTGTTTTTCACCCAAGTTCAAGAAATGTTAAAACATATGCCCTGTCACACCACCACCTTAACACTGGGCCTAACCCACCATCAGCAACTATTCTATGCTGATAGCTTCAAACTGCTGTCCAAGAAGCGCAGCCTGAAGTTCTTTAGCCCCTTCAAGATCCTTCAACACATCAGTCTGATAATGTACCATCTGCAGACACACTCTCATTATGGTCTATGTCTCTGCTCAAGCTTGACAGTTGTGTCCCTATACACTTTCTTGTGAATGAGTTGTGACACCAGGATGGCAGGGGTAGGCCACGTGGGGCCGGGCTAACCTTGACCTTGGGCTAACCTTGAATGGGGCGCCAATGTGGTGCAGTGGGTAGCACTGTTGCCTCACACCTCCAGGGTTGGGGGTTCAAATCTGAGTCCTGGCCTTGTGCATGTTCTCCTTGTTGTGGCATGGGTTTCCTCCGGGCTCTCTGGTTTCTCCCATAGTCTAAAGATGTGCATGTCAGGTGAACTGGGGATTCTAAATTGACTGCGTGTGCTGGTGAGTCCCTGCCTTACATCCGTAGACCCCAAGGTAGGCTCTGGGTAGCTGCGACCCTAGTAAGGATTATGAACTTTGCTGCACTTCAGTTGGTTGTCTGTTTATTACTTGGGAAAGATGTCCTTATTAATATTCCTGGTGGCAGAATTTTATAGAAAAATTTACTTTTCAATATATTTCAATGTATAATCTCCTTTGCAATATATTTGCTCCAGTTTTCAGTACAGCTACCAAGATTGTGAACATCTAAACTTTGGGGGACAAGCTTAATGAAAAAGACTGAAAAGTCACGATCACATCAAACGACTTCATTCCAAATAACTGATTATTACAGAAGCAGAGACTGAAATAAACATCAAGGAGTCTCTAAGTAAAATAAAAATGCAAATATATAAAAGGAATGCCAGAGTTGAATATATAGTGAAAAAGAAAAAACATGCAGCATATCAATTGATTTTAGTAATCTAATCTGTTTCAACTTTTTGATTTTGAATTGCTTGTAATCGGGGTGAACAGAAAATATGTTGCATGATGTTACAATACACCCTAATTTTGCTGGGTTATGGAAATAAACAACATCAGTTGTTGGCCTACAAGAGGTTGGTCTGAAAGAGACATTTGTGATCTGAAAATATAGATTCTAACATACAGACTTTGGCTGTGTTGACCCAATAAAGCCGCATCCTACAAATATGAATGTAAATAACAAAATCTGTTAGATGATGTTAGATGCAGGTATTCAGTAAGGATTAGGAATCATACATGCTAATCAACTGAAAATGTGTTTCGGCCGGCTGGGTCTGGCAGAGCACCAGGGCTGCTGTGGGAGAGTGGGGCTTCACATCTGTGCTACTGTGTGCTCTTATGCATTCTTCTTAACTTAAGGAAAATAAGACACAAATGATAGATTTTATGCCACATTCAGTAAGGGTTATCTTTTCTGAAAGCTCTGTTGATTTAGGTATTTTGCTCAGTGCTTGAAGGAGCAGAGCAAGCCTATTCTGTTTTTCTTCTTCTCATGTACGTGACAGCTGGAGATTGTTTGCTTTATGGAGGCAAGAGCAGCAAGCACACTGAGAGGAATTTAAAAATCATCAAAATAACCCAGTAGTCTTCAGAGAAAACCATAGAGGTTTGACATCCCCACAGCTTGAATGAGAAAATAACGGAAAGTGGTGTCCAGAAACAGCAATAGTCACAGGATTTGTAATGACAGATAAGTGTGTAATAGGTACATTCTTTAATGAAAAATAATTTCTCTGTGTATTCTATTTAAATGCTGATGCTATTTATATTATTTATTTGCACTTTTTGGATTTTATTTTTGTTACTGCATAGCTGAACTTACCACAATCACAGCAAGTAAGCATAGTAAATTGTGTAAGATTTATACATACCTGCAGTGCAGCAATAACTATTATCATTATAGCTAATAAGTAGTGCGCCATTGTGCCAAAAGTAATGTCACCTTTATGTACTAATGAAATACATGGCAAGACAGAATGGATTATGATTCACATTACTTTTTTCCTTACTGCTTCAAAGTACTCAAAGTACTGAATGTTTCAAACAAGTTTTATTTGCCCTAGAATTTGGCATGTGATCACAGTAAAGGACATATAGATCATTTTCAGAAGGCCGAAAGCAAGGGGTGTCCGGTCCTGTAGAGTTTAGCTCCAAGCTTAATCTAAAACGCTGATCCAGGTAAGAAAGGCAAATAGGGGAATCTATAGATTGCATATATTATATAGATTTATTATATAATACTCTCCAAGGAGTAGATCTCTAGGACCACAATTTAGTACTTTTGATTTGACAAAACTGGTCCCATCTATTGTCAAAATTGTCAGAAGATCTAAATGGGTTGATTTTTCACTTCCTAATTATGTTCCTAGAAGTCATTAAGCCATTTTTGAGGACTTTTAAGGTCCTGAGGGCCCCCCTTTATTGTGCAGTAACCGTGGAACCCTCTGGTGTAGTAGCGCTTCAGACAGATTTTTATCAGTGACCCAATGTTACAATTCTATTTCTAACAAGTAGAATTTCATGGTTCAGCTAGGCATTAAAGGTAAATCTACTTAGTGATTATCTGTATCTGTGGATGAGGGACAGAAACTGGAATTTTAAAACATGGAAACTCCAGCGACGAGCCAAAGTATGTGGAGAAGAGGAAACAGAGGCCCAATAATGCAACTATTGCTCCTCACTGTATGTCAACACTTTCCCCTTCATTGGAGTAAGAGGGGGGGTGTTGAAGAGGAATGAAAGATGGGGTAGTGAAATTAGAGTTTGGAGGAGAGTGGGGGGAGATCAGAATACCTTTTTTCCCAGAGAGGAACCGGAGCTCAACATTCCTGGCATTGCCGCTAGGGCGGGAAAACAATCCTGACTCTATCCTTTGCTCTGTCTGGCCTGAATGGGCGCAGTGTCTGGTGCTCCGTGAGCCGGCATGCCCTAATGGGGGAGCCATGCCAAAGGGCCGAGAGTGCTCAGGGCAGCCGCCTGGTCTCGGCCTTGGCTCCCCCGCCGCTAAACCAAACACACTGCTGTCTGAGAAGTCTCTGTGCAGGCCCACCGCAGCAGAAAATACACTTGAGGAAAGGGAGAAAAAAGAAACAGGCCCAGGAAGAGCAAATATTTGATTGATCTGAAAGCGGGATGGAGACACTGGTGTGAGAGGGAATACAACGAGAGGAAAGTGATTATTCCTTCTGTCAAGGAAAGCATTTATCACAGTGGAGGCTTCCCCTTTGTAGTAGTTTGCTCTGTAGGTAGTATTACATGGAAATAGGAGTGAAGATGTCACATGAATAACGCAAGATCAGCGAGGGGAGGGAAGGGGAGGCCAGCTGGGAAGTGTCAAAGAAGAAATAATGAGACATGGGAGTAATGGGGATTATCTTTCTTCAGGAAAGCAGCCCACATTAAGTTTACATTACACTAGGGGTGGAAGTCTCAAGACACCTTTATGACATCCTTACGCATATCAAGTTTTGATTTCTATATCCTACACTGACAGTTTTTTACCTTATTTGTCCATATTCACAGGTTGCCTTAGTTTAGTAGAATTTAAATAGTAGCCTGCATCTGTCATACTTATTTGCCTCCGAAAGTATTGTGTCTCTAGAGCAATATGCTCTGTTTTAAAGACTCCAGTGCAATATGTTCTGTTTTAAAGACTGAAGTAAGGAGGAACTCATGATGTATATTGAAGTAAGGAGGAACTTTTTAAAATGTACAGCTTTGGGGAGTATACTTGCAGGCAGGCTGTTACATCTTTTTCTATCTGGCTAATGCAGAAGGAGAAATAAATTTTCGTCATTACTCTTTGAGGGGAGTGTTACATGATTGAGGTGATGAGTGTTGAGCATTGTAGTCAGAGAACACTGACAAAAAGTATGCTGTAATATAATATATTGCTACACCACAGAATATTACATAACATAATAAAAGACATATTAAATGCTACTTTTAGGCCAGAGTACCACTTTAAATCCATAAGCCTGTGCCTTTGTTTCACTATTAAATAGTTAGCTAAAAACAAAATTTAAAAAAATACAAAAAAAATCATTTATCTTGTACACAGTGTAACACATAGTGTGCTTTTATTATTGATGTCAAACAATTAAAATCAATTAAAATTTTGTCCAATTTTTATCCGTGTTTGTCCATAGGCCTATATAAAGCTTCATTATATCTCATGCAGAGTCTCTCAAAAGTTACAATCAATATTTTCTCACCACAATATCCTTATCCCACAATATCCTTAACTCTTCAGTTATATCTAAAGAATAACATTATATAGTCTGTCTGCACTCCATTAGATCTTGTCAGTACAGAGGTTTTCAAACTAAATAATGTTATTAATAATATGAGGAAAATGAGACACTCATTTTTCACAGATTTATACAGTGATCAAATTAACCATGTATCACTGGCTTTTCATTTGTCCCGTTTAACTCAATAAAGAGTAATTGGTCTGGGTTTTTAGAGTGAAATGGATCAGCATATGGAAGTGGAGCTTTCTGTGTGCTACCATGGTTTCTGTCACATTCTAAAAAAGTGATAAAGTGGGTTAAAAAAGTAGTGAAGAGGATTAAAAAAGCCACTCTTATCTCACCATTAAACTGTTAAATGGCCAGTATCTGCCAAACCTTTATTACACACTGCCTAAGAATAACTCATGTGTTCAGTGAGTAGTAAGATGTGACATATAATAAGCCTGGGAATTTAAAAGGGTTGAATGAAAAATTAGAACCTCAATACTGTTCATTGTGAGCAGCAACAATAAATATTCCCCTCACATTGTGTTTGTGAGGTAGATTTTATTTTGCACATTTATTCTGGGTTTTTTCCCCTCATCTAACCAGAAGCCAGGTCTCCATAGTGCTCTGCCCCTTCTGTCTCATCTGCCCCCTCTCTAGGGTAATGTTTCACCATCAGCCATGCGTCACCTCATTGGATGATGAGACCGAAAAAAGAGGGAGTAGGGTTTAGTGAATTCTGGCAACTAGACGAGCTTATGCTAAAATAACATACTCTCAGTGCTTTTGCTTACATTAACAACATATTAGAGAGTCCCAAGATAATCTGAACAAATAGTGCTTGAATTAATCTACCAGTTTGTTTAAACAGAAACTGGGGCCCCAAGTATGAGTGGACATTGAAAGTACATCTGTTGGTTGAAGATTCGTGCGGCCATAGGGGTGATTTGAAAGCAACATGTCAAGTGAAATAACACATTTACTTTGGTGATGGCTTTCAGTAGCACAAACAGTTCAGCAGATCAGGTTTTCCAGATAAACAGTGCTTTTGAAAATTGCCAGCAAAACAATATGTAGACAGTGTGGGTGGAATGAGGACCATCTCTAATTATACACAGGCTGGAACCTGGACAGGGCTAATGAGTTACCATGGAACGTACAGTCAAATATTAAAAATGTGTGTGTGATATTAAACTGGATTGTCAGATTACACATCCACCAATGTTTGATTTAACCAAACAGAACTATTCTCCTATCTGAGTTACTGTAGTTACCATGTTTAAATGATATTTGTCCGTTTGAAATGTTATTCCTAGACGGCTAAAGAAGAAGGAACACAGCTGTATTAGTCTATACATTTGTGATGCGATCTGGGAAAACCCGTCGGATGTCACACTGGCCTTTTTTCAGGAAAGAGGTAAAATAGGTCGAAAGTGAGTATTTTGTCGAAATTTGGATTTCATTAAATTATCATTCTATAACATCTTATCTATCATTTCTGAAAATATATTGTAGAAAATCGCTGGGTTAATGTGTTAAAAAAGCGATTTAAGTCAGTCAGTCAGTCAGTCAGATGCAAGTCACACTAACGTAAAATGGCACAGCTAGACAGGAGGAGAGAGCGAGGTGGCTGCGCAACTCAACAAGCTAAATAGACTTAACTTCCTCAACCCATGGGCTGCTACTGCCTTGAACGAGGTTATATTGGACTATTTTACATCAAGAAATGAGGACGATTTTGAGGACGACAGTGGAGATGGGGAATTTACCGACGAGCAAGAGGAGTCATGCTATGAAGGTAAGCTAACTTTTTTTCCCCTCAGTTGTTATACTGCATGGCTATCAACCTACAATCAAAATAGTCAGAGTCTGAATTCTTAATACAATAAAACTAAAAACTTACAATAAAACTTTATAACTTTTTGCCACTATTTGATGTATCCTGTTTATTAGCTTTGGTACCACCTCATATAAAGGGTGAATAAACACAAGTGTTA